>JABFPB010000224.1:0-48037 GCA_022817645.1 Ceratoteleas bidentatus
TCGTTCACTTTTCATTCACTTTCCGTTCACATTTCGTTCACATTTCGTTCACTTTTCGTTCACTTTTCGTTCACTTTTCATTCACTTTTCGTTCACTTTTCGTTCACTAATCATTCACTAATCATTCATTTATTCATTCATTATGTATTCATTTTACATTCATAATGAATTCAACTTGAACATTCACAATGTATACTTTCAGATGGAAATCGGTGGCCCTTTTGGAATCCAAATGGAACACTTAAGGACTGAAATCTGAACGAAATATTTATACATTATGTATACATTCTGAAACGTGTGGTTGATTGTGTATACATAAAAACATAAATTTCTGCTCTGAACTAGATTTGTGGTTGTTCCTCTAAATAAAAAAATATATGTATAAATATGTATATTCATTATTCTGTCCACTTAACAGAGTTAAAATTACTATTTTTGCAACGAACCCTGAAAACATTTCTGAAAAAAACTTTTTTTAATTTTCGTCACACTGACACGAATTTCCACTAATGTCGCGCATTAATTGCGGCGTTTAGCGCGCAAGTCACGTGTCGCGCGCGACCAAGTGCAAAAGCGTCAGGATGATAGGGAAAGCCACGCAATTTCGTCTTTTGTAAGGATCAGAGAAAGTAAAGCCATCAGGCCGTGCAGCGCCAGTTTCTTCTGCGACCGAAAGCGCGGTACTTTCGCTTTCGTTTGTATTTGCCGATAAATGTCAACGCGGGTCGATCCGCTGAAATTTAAGGCGCTATTAAAAAGCCATCGAAAGGCGCGCGAAAAAGATCGGGTTCGATTGGGTTCTAAATTTGGCCGATCGCGGGGCAAAAACGCGAAAAATCGGAGGGGGCAGGGGACAAAAAACGTGGAACCGACTGTACACCGCGACCGTTGAATTGACGAGGCCGAAAGATCGAGGATAGGGACGCGCGCGTGAATATTTCACGAGATTAAGTTTGTCTTTAGACAGTTGGTCAATAGTGCATGGAAATGTCGCGGTATAGCTCGGCAATTGGGTTACAGAAATGTATCCAGAATATTTTTTGCAATATTTCAAATACGCCAGAAATATATCAATTCATTTGAAAATATTCCTGGAACATTAAATGTGGGGAAGAAATATTTCTGGTATATACATATTTAAAAAGTGTTTCAAGAAATGTGCGGAAAATGTTGTTTAAACATGTACAAAGTAGAAAATTTCCAAAGTTTTATGTTTTATTATAACATTTGTCCTGTTTTAGGAACTTCGAAGAGTATAACATTTTTTCGAATTTGGAAATGCACCAAAAATTATTTAATGTTCCCGGAATGTATCAGGAATATTTTTAAATATGAACAAACGCAATGCTACGAAATAAATCACGTTTATTTGTCATTATGTTACAAACGAATGCCAATCCACAATCGCTGCAGATATCCGGAAACTTTCGAGTATTTACAGTCAGGAGGTTCCGGCAGTGTTTCCTCGGGAAAAGTTCGATTTACGAAATAATTTTCGGTAAAAATTGCAGACAATTTCGCGAGAACTTTCGCGGGGAAACATTTCCATCGGTGTTCTTACGAGTATTTACAACGACATTTACAGAATTTCTTTGGCTTCTTTTTCGGGTCGAAAAAAGGTTTTTTATCTGATCGAAGGCAGTCTCGATTTGATAATCGCAACTGATTATTCCGCGAAAATAATTAGCGCTCTTGGGAGCGTTCGCGTTTGAAAGTAAAATTTCAAGCTGAATGTGGTCTCGGACGTAAGTCATACGTTTTTACAACTGAAACGTGTTCCGCCGCGAAACAGAAATCGCTCCGATTAATTCATTTCAGCGATTCCGGCCAAAAATCGAGGAGCATTTGGAATGTAAAAATTTTCGAAAATATAGTAATAATTTGCGAATAATGGTGCGCCGATTCGCAGACGCAATCGTGACGTTGGTAATGGAAGTCGAGGGAACATTCTGACGGATTGCTGCGGTAGAAAAATATAAACCATTTCGCGCTTTCGTACAAGTAACTGGACTCGATCGGTGATCCAATGTGCAAATCGCCGAATCACGTAGGTTGCAATAAAATCTCAAAGATATTTATTCTTTGCACACGTTTTTTTCACATGATTTTTTGCATTACGTAAAAGTATACTAAAAATAAAATTCAAGTAAAATAAAAACTTGCGAACTAAAAGAAACACGCATTTTTTTACACAAACTTACTTTATGATGAAAAATTTTCATCACAAAGTTGCTTTTGAACGAATTTAAGTTTTATGTGCCACCATTTTTTCTGCACATAAATTGTTTTTCAAACGCTAAGTGATTAATAATTTCACATTATAGTTGACAGCACGTCGCATAATTATAATTGATTTATAATGACCGCTTTCGCGAAATTAGGATAAATCTACTTGCATATATTAATAACCGTATGCATAATCATTTAACATTCCCTGATTATCATTCCTCAACGAAGTGAACATTTTTCAACAATTATCAACGTCCTGTTCGTCAATCGAAAACCTCAAATGCCGGTTTCAAATGTGGTATTTTCGAATTAAAATTGCAACCTATTTGTTTAGTTGATTAATTTATCAATTGGTAACCATTTGCACACTGTTCACCGGTATTTCCCGATAATCCTCGGACGGAATTTTAGCCAAGTGTCAGCAAGTCGGCGACCGATCCTGGCGACCAATAGCATCGTTTATAGGCAACGCTTCCAGGATCCGCGGCGGGTTGTTTCGTTTCGGTGGTGCCACCGTCGTTGTATTTTTGGGTCCATTGCTCTCTGTAATCCAACCGCCAATTGGTCCCCGCGGAGGCATCGGCTGTTTCAGCGGTCTATCAAAAAACAAACATTATTTTACCTCATCATAGTAGAAAATAACATTTACTATTATAACCATTTATTTGAAAGAACATAGAAGAGTTTTTATTATTTAGTTTAATGAGTAATGACAAAAGAGAGGTGATTATTAAATTAATAAATTTTGATAATTAGGCTCGATTAAAGTTTGATTGTGAAAAAATTGATTAAAAAACCAGTGAAATTAATTTATTTATGGTATAAAATAAAAGTTGAGTGAAAAATAATTTATAATAGCTACTGCAATAAAAAAATTCTCTTCTTAGTTATTCAAATCAAATGATTTAATGAAGTTAAGCTAGTTCGTTTTAAAAAATAACACTAAATGTTTCCAATAACTATCCAAACAATTTCCTCCATCAAAAAAATTTCTCAGACTGAATGGTCACCTAAAAATGCTCGAGTCCGAGTGACTCGCGCCGTAGTTGTGCAAGTTGAGCATGGTCGTCTGTTGGAACCGCGGGCCCAGGTCCGGCGAGTTGAGTTCCTCGGAACCGCCGGATTTGACCATTCGCTTGCTGTTCTCTGTGGAAAGAAAAACCCACGTGAGGCAATGGTCGGCTTTTTGCCGTAGTGCGTAATTAAAGGTGTCATTGTCGCTTTTTGCGAGCGCATTTTTTCCAGCGCCAGCCAAAGTGTAATTGTAATGAAACGCCAGAAGAAGTTGCGAAGACGTTGCGCAATGCGCCAAGAAGGTGCCCTTTGACCTCCGCCATTTCCTGGCCGTTTTTGGATTAGAAGCAAGCCGATACAATCGCCTTCGGTTTCGATTTATCACGAAGTCCGATCGATCCGATTGATAAAGAAATCGACGCGAAATCGCACGTCATCGCAGCGACAGTTTCGCGAATTCAACGGTCAATTACTGAGGGCTTATCGCGTGGATCAAATTACGAGCATGTTATCGGATTAATTATGTCTGTCTACTAAGTTGCACTTCCCGTGAACTTAATTGGGACGTGCATTTACAGAATTGAGAATAGTTGGCAGAATAAGTTAGGTCAGTATGAGTGAAAAATGTGAAATTATATTTGAGCTCAATCGAAACTCAAATTTGGCCAAAATGGAATAGGAAAGATTTGTTTCTGGTCCTTTTCATTTGTATGGGTTGCATATCCCTGTGAAAAAATGCATGGAGAAAAATAAAAACTAATATTTAAAAAAAGTGGTTTCTAAATTCAAATGAATAGTATGTAACTTTTTAGTGAAGTTAATAGTGTAATGAACTGGTCATTAGTTTTTATGGTTTGTGAATGTGTAACATACTGTCCAATGATTTTTAATGTCGAGCAAGTCTGAATGGTGAGTGATGAAATTCGCTTATTTTTCATGTTTTTTTCTCCCTGAGGTGTAGAAAGGTGTAGTTTTTGACGCATTTCTACTGGATTGTGTAAAAAGAGGTAATTATGCGTAGTTTCATTATCGGTAAAAAAAGAGCAGAAATGCGTAGATTTGCTACGCATGCCTACAGCCAAATTACAGGAATATGTCAAATGTCGTAAGTTGACGTAGTTTAGGAGTAGTTTATGTCGTAAAAGCGCGTAAAAATTATTTTTACCATGGTAGTGGGTTCGCGCACGGTATTTTTAAATTCATTATTACGGTACAATAAGCAATCTGATTAATCGCGAAGTCAGTGCAAATTAAGTGCAATTCATTAACTTTCACTGTATATCATTTATTTTATGTATTTAGACTTTAGCAACGTAAAATTATTTTCATCCAAGCATATCGCGCGGTTACGAGCCAAAGTCACGTGTTATTATTTATTGGTACGATGCTTGTCGTAGATCAAAGTATACATTTTTATTACCGATGTTTGATTAAAATCGGTGCAATAATGGCCAATTTCCAAAGTCCTCTTAAGTTAATACGGGCGATTTCGTGTAATCAATCATTGTTCAACGAGGAAGTATTAAATTTACTCTTCCACTCGAGTGAAAAATCTCATTTTTAAATCTTACTAAAATATTTTTCTAGTCTGACTAAAATATTTTTTACTCAATGTAAGAGAACTACACGTTTTCATAAACCAATTATACTGGCTCATTACTCGTACTAGTTGATATGCTACTAAGTATGCTAATGAGACTAAGAATCCAATACTAATTAGTCCTCCGATTGCAAAACGAATTGCAAACGCGATAGAAAACAAACACACCTAATTGACACAGTCGCTGGTAATTGAAATTACATGTTTGCCCAATGATTTCCCGTCGCGTAATTCCACTCGGTGTATTTCATATTTTTTAATCGTCCAAAAAAAGTCTCGTCAAAAAACGTCGCGCAATCCGGGAAAATGGAATCGAAATTTCAAAACGCATTCTCCCCTAATTATCAGGCCTCATTCCCCGCTAATTTATTGGGACAGAAATCGAATTGCTTGGTGGGAAATTCGCTCGTTTGATACTGTTGGACTCAAATCGTGATGCAACGCCGAGCGAGTTTTGCGTGCATATGCGGCGAATTTTGAAATGATACGTTGGATGTTCACTCTAAAAAATGTGTTTCTATGCTATAAAGTAAAAGTTTTACCGTAAAATTCAAACCTTAAGACAATCAGCTTTCAGCAAATTAGAAATCTCTGTAAAGTTATGGTAAAACTTTACTATAGTAAAACTAGAAACTCAGTTACAGTTATTTTTTTATAGTGTTATTGAAGATACATGCCAGCAAAATTACACTCGGCGCTCAAACGCAGCGTGCATCGTGCATTGGCCTCTCCAATTGCATCTCTCCACGCGTACCCTCCGCAATCCTTTCCGATTCAATCAAATCGCTTAGCTGAGCTCAACGGATCTTAACGGAACTTTCTTAGTATGCTATGACCCTAATCTTTCGTGTGCTGCAACTTTACGGTATTTTACATCCTAGGTACAACGATCGAGAACGCCGTTGCACGTTGCAAAACCTTCTTCCGACATTTCAAAAAACGGGAATAATCGTTACCGATAGCCTCTTGAGAGCATCGATTTAACTTTTATCAGTTTTTGTCTTTTCGCCCATTAATGTTCAAGTTTACACTTTGATTAATTGACTCTACCAAAGTGAGAGGAAGGTGTTAGGAAAAATTGTAATTGAGTTTGATCTAAGCATTCTACCATTAGTCCTAGCTTCTCTCAAATGTTCCAGCAAGGCATTGACCCTCTTCCTTTTAAAATACAAATCCGCGATGGAGTGTTCCTCTTCTTCGTCGAGATCCTTGATAAAGTCGTCGTCGTCTTGATTCGAGTGGCCATTAAGAGTGCCGTTATTCACAGCGTTGTTGTTGTTATTATTATGATCAGACTTATTGACGAAGCCATTGATGGCCAGCGCCGGGGGCGGCGGTAAAGGGATCCCCGGCGAAATGTCTGGAAGTCGCCAGCGACTCAGTTCCTCACTCCAAATGGCAGCCTCTCTAACGGTCGTCAAATCCCGAAAGGGACACCCTGGTCGCAGATAAGGAAGCATCGCATCGCACAACTGATTCGCAAGAAGTTCGCGGCGGAGCAGCTCTCTACGCTCGGCGTCCCAAGAAGCCTACAAAGATTCGTCGTGCAATTTCTTGTTGAGTTTCAACCGTTGATATTTGGTTAGAACGAAGTTGTAATTGAATTTCAAGGAGGGAACAATGTCTTTTCCTATAAAAAAGCTTGTTTAGAACCATAAAAGGAATTTTTTAGAGTGCATCTACTATTCCTAGACAGGTTCCATGATTGGAAATCTATTCATGGAACCCATCTAGGAATTCCATGATTGGAATTCCTAGATGAGTCCATCTAATATTCCTACTAGGAATAATAGATGGATACTTGAACCAATACAATTTCATAACATTTGTCTCTTATTGTTTTTCTCTTCGACTGACTAAAGTTCTCGCGGAGTAAAAATCAGAACCAAATTCTGATTTTTGACCTAATCTAACCTGCAGATCCGCAGCCTCATTTTCCAGCTGCTTGGCCCGCTTAGCCATCTTCTTCAGCGCCTCCTCTGTGGACTTAAGCTGGCCGTAGACCTCAAAAGCCCCGCCATTGCCTTCCTGCGCACTCTTCTCCAGCGCCTCAGCCAATGCTGCCAACCTCCTCCTCCGCCTCTCCCTTCGCTTTCGCACGTCCTCGTTCTGCCTCGCCTCGCCACCTATCGTCAACTTCTCCAACCGCTTCAGCACCTCCTGTCTCGCCGCTTCCCTCTTCTTCCGCTGTTTCTCCGGCTCCAGCTTGGGCTCCACCTTGCTCTTCTCCGCAATCTCAAACTGAGATTTCAGTGTCAGCAGCTCTTCTTGTAACTTCTGCGACGCCATGTTGGAGTTCTCGCACTCCCTCCTCAGTCTTTCGATTTCCTCGTCGTCAATCCTACGAGACTCCAGGTCTTCCTCTTCGACGAGACTTTTGGAGTTCTCGTTGGACTCGAGGAGCTTTTTGAGCTGCTGCAGCTCCAGCTGGTACTGCCGGAGAAGAGCGTCTTTCGGGTCCTCGTTGATGATTGGCTTGTTCTTGATGCATCTTGCTCTGGCAGCGTACCTCAGGGTACTTAAAGTTTCGTCTGCGTCGATGTTGCTGGGACTGACGCAGGCTATCATCAAGGTCCTCGCGTTACCTCCGAGGCTGTCCCGAAGTAGCCGGGTCAGTTTACTGTCTCTGGAATGTCGAAGTTAGAGTATTAGTGTTTTTGAAACAACTGGAAATATATAACGTGTTACCAATTCCTGGCAACTGTTTCTTATATCCATGCAAATCGAGAATATTTCCTGCAAAACCCTGGAAATTTCCAGGATACACAAAGGAGTTGCCCGGAACTTTTATCCTAGATACTAGTAATCTCTTTATCAATGAGGCTAAGGTACCTATAAGGCACATGTCTCCCGTTCCCCGCAGCCAGCGCACTTATCACATTTCCCAGGGCTGAAAGACTCAGGTTGATGGAAGCCGCTTCTTTGAGTCTGTCACCAGTGGCGCCGGTTCTGGTCTGTCTTTCCGAACCAGCCAAATCCACCAGGTGCAGACGCCCCCTGCGCACCGCATTGCCCCTCTTGTCATCCTCACTCAGGGCAATAGCCTCCAGCGCCAGAGTCAAAACTGCGTGACTCCTGGAGCTCTCCGCGTTCATCTTCGTAGCTGCGGCGACTCTTCGTCGATTTCCCTGTTCCACCAACTTCGAACACTCGGCGGCGTTTTTTACGGTGACTTCGCGGAGTCCGCCAGCAACGTATGTACCTTTGGATGCATCTTCTTTCAGTTGCAGGGATCCTTCCGCAGTGGAATCTTGGAGAAGGTCGCGCAGTCTTTCGTTGTAGATCTCCAGGTAGCTTAAGAGAGCCAGGTATCTGTAAGAAAAGAGAAGGGAATTTTGATTAGTTCAAATAGATTTCGAGATTGAATTTGTTGGGACATGATAGTGGTTGATGAGGTACCTGGTTTCTGAACTGCTGGTAGAGGTCGCCTCGAACAGGTGTTCCAACGTCTTCTCGATGAATCCCTGCATTGTGTAGGACTTGCCACAACCAGTTTGCCCGTAGGCAAAGACAGTGCCATTGTAGCCTTCGAGCACAGCCTCCACCACAACGGACCCGACCTCTTCGTACACCGTTTCTGTCGAAGCCTCGGGACCAAACGCAGCATCGAATTGATACACCCTTCCGGTCCCAGCATTGAAGTCGTTCTCCAGCGTACATGTCTTCGCAATTGCATCTATCGTTACGACGTTCTGAAAGATATATTAATGTTTAGGTGATGCTCAGGCATTATGGAACAATTATGGACCACTGATGAAACAAATAAAAACAAAGTCAAAATATCATAGAAACCTTCAACGAACCATCTGAACCTAGAATGATTATTGGCCTCCATTCTATATTTCATATTCCATTCGAAAGATAGTCTTACTGAAATCTGATGGCATTTTTCAACTGTAGTAGAATCACTTGCTTGAGGACAGTACTGTTTGTGAAGAAGACATTAAAAATTGTCTAACTATCTTTCACGAAGAAATTTTGAAGATGCTAAATTTTCTAACAAAAATCAAATATGACAAACCAAACAATGTTTCACACCTTTGCAGAAGGTACATTGAATACCCTAAGGTTTTCAGAAGTTATTTACGAGAAAAGTAAAGTTGAAAAATGAAAGTGAGATAACCGAAAAAGAAATAACCCCGGCTATCAGCGACCTAGATCAGCCGAGTCCCCGATCCATATTTGCCATTTTACGCGTGGAAAATTTGACGTTCCTTCATCCCCGATCATTCCCCTGGTCGCATGCTCTGAATATTTATAAACCCGGCAGACATAAAGTCGTATCCACGCTCGTCAAGCAATTAGCCCGGCAGCGGGTGGAATTCCCGAACTGGTCGATCGCGGAAAAAATTGTTTACACACCGCAACTAGGCGTCCAAAACAGCCGGCGCTGCGTTAAAAATTGACGACCCGTAATGGCGGGCAGTCGTTATTCCCACAAACAACGACTGGACATCATTTTGAAGGACACCTTTGGAAAAATTGCTATCGACCGGAAGAACAATCGAACGCGCGCAATGCAAACGAGCCGATTCGATCAAGAAAGTTACAAAAAATTATGCGCATTTCGGAAATGCAATACGAACGAAGAGTCTGCAAATATTGGAATACTAGAGTGTGAAAAAATGACTTTTTGTCTTGTAATGTAAAAAAAATGTAAAACTGAAAAATGACTTTTCAGTTTTACTGTCAAATTACAGTTTAACTGTAACATTTAAAATTGAAGCCAAAGAGTTCAAAAAATTAAAATGTTTCTCTAAATTTAACTAGAAAAACTGAATTACAGTTATTTTTTTCAGTGTATAATTAAACATTGTCGATTTGTCGATCGATCTGAATTAAAAGATATCAAAATAGAAGAGAATGTCAGAAATCCAGAAAAAGAAAAAATATCGTTATCTAAATGTTTAATCAACATTTTCCATTACTTAGACAAAGTTAGGAGAAATGTAAAGAAATATTCTAAACTACTTTGCAACAAAACAATTGGATGTTACGTAACGTTTATAGAACGTTGCATTAACATCATATCGTTGCCTAAGGGTGCGGAAAACATTATCTAAATTAGTATTTATGCCCCTTTACGTTGCCAAGTCCTGCTTTGAACATTATCGCGACATTTCAACGAGATAACATCTGTACCAGATTCAACAAAGTTCTGGTAGATTCATTGTGTCGGTACATATGTCAAAGACACAGACAAAAACAGCGCGACATAATCGATATTTTATTAAGTTTTCACAGTGTTCAGATAAGTTTAAATGACGTGTCAAAGAGTGCAATTTTCATAAAATGAGGAACTTTCACTCGGAGGCATCATGTTACTAAATGTTGTTTTTTTGTTTATTTCGCAACATAGTTTCCAAGTTTTAACAAGGTTTGCGACTAAATTATTGTAAATTTAAAAGCCCTTCCTGGTAAATGAATCAATATACTCAAAGTTATAATTCTGATTTGCAGATCGAATGTCGTTGTAATTTATCTTATATTAGCATTACGGATTCTGACACGGTACCTATACTGCGCCGAAATATTGTAAATGAAGTTTACATTCTGTTCAAACATTTATTTGAGTGGTATAGTTTTTCGAAAATTAATCCACACAATGCAGTTATTTTCCGTGACTAGTTTATAAGATTAAGTAAAATAATAATAAGCATAAGATGGTTACATCAAATGATCGATATTGACAATACTGATACCGAAATGTAACAAACAAACCAGCTCCGACAGAAGCAAACGTCACATTTGCGAATTCGTTTGACATAGCCGCACACTGAATGAATACAATGGCTTAATTATTAATTGGGTAATATAACTCAACGTTCGAAGACAAAAGAACGAATTATATCACCGCAGAGGAAATTCGTTTGCATAAATTTGTCGTTCCATGTGCTGTCTCGTAATTGAGCCATATTAAGTTCTATTTAAATTCAATCAGCAAGATTCCAGAATGTGACAACAGCTTTACTAAGACTACAAAGTGTATTCCTAGATGAAATGCATTCATTCGCCAATGCCGATGAATTATAATCTGTGACTAAATAGTTTAGGTTTCGTAAAAAGTGGTAGAGAACCGCCTTTTTTCATTGTTTATAAGGATTGCACCTTAAATAAGATTAAATGCAAATTCATTCGTAATCTAAAACGACCATTTTAATTTCTCATTGAATGAAAAATGAAATGAAAAGGTTAAAGATTGCTAATACACGGAGAAAAATAAACATCACTGGCTAATGTGCAGCGCATTACTGAGTGATATCGAAACGCAAAAATTTTAAGTTTTCTTCTCGGTTTACCTTTGGTGTTTTTCAGTGACGCTTATTTTGTTCCGTGTAACTAATTGAAATTTATTTTAAGCATCACTTAAAACGGGCTAAATGAGGAAATACTGAACTGGTATGTTTAAGTTCTTTGAAAATGTTTTCCAGGTAACAATGTAATCGCATATTTGACATGAGGTTGAAGTAAAGTCCAAGACAGTTACACAATAGATCACAATAGATAGCACTGTTTAAATTCAAACAAGACAAAATTATTATCTCGTATATCCAATGAAGCGATTTTTCATTTTTCAAGATTTTTTATACTACATTTGAAACTGCAAAATTAAAAATCTGTTAAAACAATTTGTATCATGTATATTTTTTAATACAAATATTAAAATAATAAAATCGTAAAGCATATTTGTTTTCTTATTTATTTAATTAAGAGTTTAATTTTAATTAAGAGTTTAATAATAAGAGTAATTATACGTCAAAACGATTGGGTATATTGGTTTTATTTTCTTGTTTCCTTACAATGATCAATAAAGTATAACAAAACGTAAATGCACAGAATTCCTAAAGGAAATGGTCATTCTCTAATTTTTTTTCTGACAGTTTTTTATTTTACGACAGTTAATTAAAATTTTTATTATAAATGGTCATTTCATTTAGTAAAAGTTCCCAAAATCCTAATAATCCCCAATTCCCAAAGAATATTTACAACAGCATTTCAACATAGGATTCTATCAGTCAAATTTTTCCATTATAGCTAACCCTTTTTTCATTGATCGATAATGACTTGTTTTAACGCCATATATTAAAACCAACATTTTCAATCGTGCCCCAGATTTCACTCTTCACCACTTATTTTTTTCCTACCACCAAACAAATACTTCCAGAAACACCTTTTTAAATTCGCTTTCCGCACCCTTTATGACCCTCACTTCCTGCCAACAAACGTAAAATCGTATTTCCCATTTTTTCCTTCCACTCCCTCTCAGCGCCTCGTTTTGCGGAAGCGAACCGACCGTGCCATAAATTATTCGCTAAATATGAGAAACGCATGGAATGAGGCCGCCAGCCGCTTCCAGCAGACCTACTTCTACTATGCAAATGGTCGTATCGATTCCTTCGGGTTACGATAGGGCAAAATATGTGCCAAATCGATTCGCGGACTGCCGCGTTAATGTACGAGCGAAAATGACGACGCAATTGCCGCACCGAGGGACTTCTGCCAGCTGTCAACTTTGGGCGCGAAAGTCGGCGCCCAAAATCGGCAGCGCGGCGCCCAAAATTGGCCGCCCGCGCGAAAACGCAACACGTTGCGGAAACGCCAGTGTTTTGCGCGCGTCGCTTAGCTACATCCGCTCGATACAATGTTGGCAGTTTTTTGCTACGCTGACAGCACACGCGCGACGTCGCAAATGCGATGATAAATTGACATCGCGTAAGTCAATGAAGATTTGCAAGGCAAATCGATTTTTTCGCGGATTCCAAGAATGGGATTAGGAGGGCAAAAAGTCGATGGAGTCGGGTTGATGGATGGGTGCAAGTTTTTGGGGCGAATTTTCGGAACTTTTTCGAGATGTAAAAATGGATGTGTTTGTATTGGTTTTTTGATTAAGATTAAAGGTAGTTTAGTAGTTAAGTGGAAAGCTACTATTTTATTTGCCAAATTTTCAAGTAATATGTCAATATAGAAGCCGATTTATTTAAAGGAAAAATTGCAAAAATCATTTTCATTGTAAAGAATTCCTTTTGGTAAAAGGATTCCTTCCATGTTAAAAGGATTATTATGTTTGCCTTGAATGCTTTTGAACCAAAAAAAATATATTTAAAAGTTTAGGTACATTGGGCAGGAATTTATTTAATCACAATTCAGAGACTAATATCTCGGGTTCTACATAGAAGAATGGCTTGAAAATTTGGCAAATTAAATAGCAGCATTTTGAGAACCTAGTTTTCATTACAGAATCTTAAAACATGATTTAATAAAAGGTAAAAATGTTGATATGTGAATAAATTATAACAGTTTCAAAAGTATTCGAAAACCACCAAATATAAAACAATTCAAAACTGAAATATATTCAATTTTTCGTTTTGGGGGGGGGATTTCTTAAAATGGTAATTAGGTAAAAAATGAAAACTATCACAAGGATCGTTGAACGATAATTATTCTTCCAATTTCAAGTGAACAATAATCGTTCTAACTGCAAACTGAACTAGCTATGTCAACGAAACAATCGACTGAAGAGTCATTTGTTGAGTCAACAGACGGCAATCGGTGTTGGTGAATCTAAAGTTCGAGTCGATAACTCAGCGGTTTATTTCAGGGGAGAAAAAACGACAATGCTTGGCGGACAATAGACAAAACGAAGCGCCGTTTTTTGGCCGCCAATTTCGCGCGATGATTCAGTGTTGCCTTGGTGTAACACTTTTTCAGACCTCAATATAACCACGATAATATTCCGCTGTAGGAATTTTACCGCGAAGTTCCATCGATTTTCGAATACGCAGAAAGAGGGCGTATTCGTTTCGGGTGCATTGCGTTACCTAACTATGTTATTGTGCAGATTAATTGAAGATTGATCGACTCAGTTTAATCCTCAGTTTGAACCGCGAAATGTGTGCCGTACAAATTTATTCGGCCTAAAACATTGGACAATAAAATGCAAGCGAGAGCCTAAGCGACTTCTGAAAAAAGAATAACCGATGGAAAACGACAATTTTATTGGAAACTTGTGCGCCTTATCGCATTCGAATCTTTAGTAATGAACCAGTGAAAATTGGCGTGGCGCGAACGTACTTTAAGAAGGCTACATTTCGACGGAGTTTTATGATGTCTTAATGAAAAGTCGTTTTTTTGCAGTGCAGTGAAATAGAATTGTGGGTAAATAGTGGCTGAAAGTCGTGCAAAAGCCTTTAAAGTAGTTCTTATGTGAAAAGCCAGATATTTAGGGATCCAAGCAAATTATTACTGTATTATTGAATTTTGAAATGATAATGGATATTTCTTCAATCAATTTTGTAGATGCCATTAAAATATTTTTAACCTTAATTTAAAGCAATTCTGTTTAAAAAAATTAACAAATGAATTTTTAAATCTGTTAAACAATCTGTGTAACAGATTTGTATTTATTGTACAATCTGTTAAAATGTATTCTTTTCCACCTTGAACTTGAAAATGTAACAATTGATTTAAACTGAAATAAAAAATGCTTAACACGATGCAATTCTAATCTGCTCATTTAATTAAATTTTAAACCTTAACTTTATATTAATTTCTCGGTAAATAAACGATAAAAATAATTTTTCTGGCAAAAAAAAATCTTTATTTTAACTTTTTGTCTGAACGTCTTTACAAAATAACAAAATCTTTACTTCGACCAGAATACTCACTCGACATTTTTGTTGCAACTCGCGTTGCGATATGGGCCGACATCTTACAGCAACTTTCACAGACTCGCTCATCTGAAATGTCGAAAAAGTTTTTGAAAAACAATTGTCATTCAAGAAATATCGCAAGAAATAAATGTTGGTGCATTTCAGGGGAGGCTTTAAGGATTATTCACCGCAGCGGTTCGATCGAAACTCCGTTTGTAAAACACTGACCAGCTTTCCGAAGTAAAACCCGGCGCGATGAAATTCTACGGCGAATAAGCGGAACTGTAAAATATTGTTGGAACACTTTCCGAACATTTGTATGCGATTAACGACACGATAAGAGAATCGACGCCCTGCGGCTTTCGGATAGGAATAAAGTTGATGAAGACTGCAAAGATCGTAAGACGTAGATAAGCGTCTGACCAGCTGACCGAGTCACTAGGAGTTTGACCCACTATCGGGCCATAAGTTCACCGTAGTTTCAATTTTCGCAACTTGCATGACAGTGACCAAAAATAGAGGCTCTCGTGTGTCGCATAAAAATTTACTCCTTCGAACAGGAGATATCAGGATATAAAAAATTATGCTGGTAACGAAGTAAATATAAATATCTATAGACCCTAGTAAAAAGAGAAATATATTCTCAATATATTCCCGATATTTTCCCAAAATATTTCAGCAATTAAATATATATTCCCAATAAATTACAAAAATTACAATATATTCCCTATATATTGAAAAAATTACAATATATTCCCAATATATTGCAAAAATTGGGAATATATTAGGTATATATTTGGAATATTTTGGGAATATATTGGGACTGTTTCTAATAAATCCCTACTTTCACTAGGGGACTTTTTTATTTTTATAAAAATTCTTCACGAAGACACCGGGGAAGATTTATTTTAATTACAAATATAAAATTATTATTTTGAAAAATATCTTCATTCGATTTGTTTTCAAATTGTCTTTCTGTACGAACACCGCAGATTTTCATCTCGAAGAATCAAGTAAATTTTTTTGTATATTAAAGTGCAAGATATATAAACAATTATTTTTCATATTCGATTATAATTATAATTTTAAATATAGGAATAAAACTAAAATTTTTAAGTTTTATAGGAATAAAACTTTATTTTAAGTTGTTATAGATAGAATTAATAATGAATGGACCAAATTCAAGGTCGCACAATAGGAACGCAATAGCCACAAATTGCACGCTGTTCGGTCATTCGCAGACCAAGTTTTCGCCGCTTCTGGAAGCCGATTGCCTGTCATTAGGCTCAATAAGAAACTTAAGGGTTTCTTGTCGTAATTGCGGCTGCGCGCTGCCGCAATTACGATAAATTCCTGCTCATTAAACTATTATAGTTGCGCCATTATTTCCTCTCGGTTTCTTACATTGTTTACTACTGTTGGGATTTGGGTATTTTGTATAATGAGCCGAGGTTGGCGAGACCCCAAAGGAGAATGGTCTCGGGATATCATGGGAATATATTGTGTGGTTCCCAGAAAAGGACCGGATCGGATAATTTAAAATATTAGGCAGTAACGATGGAGCCTCAACAGAATGGTCAGAGAGCATTAGATGAGTTTGAATAAAAAGGTTCTTAAGGAGTTTATTCCGAAAGTCGATTCGAATGAAACAAAATGCATTAAATAAAAAAAAGATTTTACTCGTACAACTTACTTTAGTTATGGAAATTGCTGTTCGTTTTAATGATAAATAATTTCAACAGAATAGTTTTTTCAAAAAATTTAATTAAAAAAAATGTTTCTACGTTATTTTACATGGAATATTACAAAGAGTATAACATTTTAGAGTTCTTAAGATTGAGGTTATGTCAGTTCATATTCAACGTTCAACTTCGCTGTTACCTTAAATAATGGAACAAGCATGCGTAACCTAAATTAAATATTGAATTATACTAATTGCCGAACTTGACCTTCACCCTTTTAGCTGAAATGACCTCTTCATAGCTGTCCATCACCCGAATACGAAATCATAGCACACGGAACTTATGTACACATAATCCAACTAAGATCGCTACTTTGCAATTATATCGAACAAATAGACTAATTTCTTCACATGTCACATCAGATCACAATCTTATCAAACTTGTCATCTTCATTTTTTACTCTGGATATTAACTTATTCCTGAGGGCACAATAAAATTCTTAAACTTTGTATGGCTTTTATAAATTAATATTTTTCTACGTTAAGCACACAGTTATTAACTCGTCAAGCAATGTAACATTTTGCATGTAGTTATATTTGTAACCAGCAATTATTCTTCGTAAATGTGAAAGATACGAGACATTGATTGTCTAAATGTGCCATGTAAATAGGTAACATTGCTAACAGCCGCACTTTCGTCCACTTTTTTTAATTATTGACCGAAACTTTACCGGAGATTCACCTCATCCGATATTAAACAGGGATTCAAGGCACGAAACGGACAGAAAATGATTTGATTGATTTGTTCAGCAGCCGACAAGGACGGAGAAGTAATCATTTTCAGTTCTTCAAATTACGTTATTACTACGTTGTTACGATGTTTCAACTTCGTTGAAACTTCAGTGAACATTAAGCCCTAACAGACAAATCAACTAAATTTCGTAGATTCGACGCTGAATCTACGTTGAATCCTCGTTCGAATATTCATCCACGTATATTCCACGTGGATTCCATGTTTCATGTCTATTAGGGAGGTACGAAACTTTATCAAGACAATGACATTTTTCAAGTAATTACAGTAATTGTTTACAATGCGAGCAATTTTTTATAAATAATGCAAATATCTTTAACTTGGCGCTCAGTAAACAAAAAGAAATGCATTCGACCAGGTTGCATTCGCAAGCCAATTTTACAATCGTGTGCAATATCTAGGATTTTCCTCGCCAATCAGGTATGTTCACTTGTAACGTTTCTGAGATACAGCTGCTCGCAGTTACATGGAAAATCCATGCGATCCTTATGCAATTTTAAACCGACGCTGCACAGAGTCACTGATAAACGATTGACATAAAAGTGTCTTTGCAGTGAAAGTTTTTAAATAACTGACTAAGTTTAATTTACAATATATAAAAAGTATTTAACATATTTAAAGCCTCGAATTAAATTTAAGATTATTTAAAAAGTTTTCAAACTTTTTAAATAATCATTATATTATATTTTCAAGTTATAAACTTTATTAAAATAAACAAAATTGTATAAAAAGTTATAAATAATTAGATTTCGAGCTATTTCGGAATTCATTACAATTGTTCTAAATTCAGTTAAACTATTTCAATTTCAAAATATCCTTTTTGAAATTTCACTGCATTTCAAAATCATAAAAAGTAATTCTTATTTTTATATTGAGAACAATTGTTTTATCAAGAATTCAACCATTTTCTCGAAAATTACCGTCAGCTAACCGAAACAGAAATAAAGAGAATCGAGAATTTCATTACATATTCTGAATCTTTCCACCAAGAAATCAATTTGCCATCGATTTAAATTTCGGTTTATTAAACAATTTTTTCAAAGTGTTTACAAGACCTAATTTGCCTGCATAATTGAAACGCGTTTTCACGAATCATATTAGCCGTCATGACATGTGATCTTTCAGGCGGTATAAGCCAAACACGTGTGTGTGAAATTCAAGTTCACGTTTAAAAGTAACATGTCGATCATTGACAAAACGACTATATACAGTAAAGTTTATAACTTGACGTTGTTCAAAGCACACGCAACCAAACACTGCAGATTTTTGAACCCCAAATGTTTACCTTTTGGATAAAAAAACTTTTTAGAGAAACAATAATATTCCAGCAATTGCATAAATTACTATTCTACTTAATCATAATTTATAATAAGTACTGAAAGCTGTTTAATCGCGAATAAAAAATTCGCTCGTTACTTTGTTAAACAAAAGTTATTTGGAACAAATTATACAAGTTTTAATTGAATTCAAGAAAGCGTAAATAGATAAGTAATTACTAACTTGAATCTCTTCGATTACTGCGATATTCATTGACTATAATTACTTCGACCGTTAAACGATTCATTTTAAAATTTATCAATTCTCAAACGAAAATTATTTAGAGGGGATAATTGTCGAAAAATCAAATAATAATTTTATTTTGCCAAAAACCACTTCCTTGTTACGAATTGAGAATTATATAGCAGCTTAATTGATTAAACTCGAAGTATTCGCGCAATCAATAATAATGTAATAAAAGCATTGCACTTGAAATTGCATAGCATTCATCAGTGACACCGCGCGGAAACGATTTTCCGATATTTGTCAACCTCTCCCAATTAATTCAGTACACTCAAAAGCGCCGAATAATTAATTCATTTCCACGCGCTTATCAATCACCCCATTCATCAAATTACAAAACTAAAATAAAAATTTTGTACTACGATAATTTTTTGACAACAATTTCCTTTTATTAATTTAACATGTTAAATAAAATTTAACATTTTTTTTATGTTTGGTCCATAAATACTTTAAGAAAAGAAAATTTTCCGATAAATTATGTGCGAGTTGTGCGAAGAGAAAGGATGAGCGGAAGTGCGTGTCGTGGACAAAACGATTACGTACCACCTGTGAATAAGTTTAAATTTATTCGACATGGAAAAAGTTTCGCGCCGCACAATCGCGGCTCTCGCGGATCACCGAAAATGGAACGCGTTCGCGTGCAAGCGAATGTTGGCGCACTGGCGCATATAGGCATTTTCGACGTCCTCAAAGCGGAGCAAGTTCGATTCCGTGACTTGCGCTTAGCGCCTTTCAGTTCAAATAAAATATTTATGCGCGCGCGGGCGACGCCAACGCCATCTCGACGAAACCGCGCGAACCTCCGCGGCAAAAGTTTTCTCGAACGATCGGTAATTCGACAGATAGATTTCGGGATAGAAAAGTTTAATGAAAAATAAAAAACAGATAAGAAAACTACAAGAGACAATGTAAACAATGTTTCAAAATAAACATTTTTTTAATATAAAAATAAACAATGTTCAATCTTTTGGATTAACAAAAATTCATTGTTTGTTTGAGTGGATTTTGCCCATGAAAACAAATAAACAATTACAAGTTGTATGGTTTTACACAAAAATTGTTGTGAATGAAAACAAAACAAGTTTATTGATACAAAGATTGTTTTTTAGTCTTTTTGTATTAATTTTAGTTTTTATTGGTTTTTGTATTTTTTGTTATTTTGCAGTCGTTTTTTAAATTATTTTTATTCTCAGTCGCTTTGTCATTAATTGAACACATGCTTACATTTCATATTGCAAGTTTGAAGGATTGCGCCAAAACGGAGTGAAGTTGTGTACGACTTCACTCCGTTCACAGTCGTACAGTGACAAGTTCAAGTGTCTGCAAAGTGGAATTACTTGCTTAGAAAAATGGCTCCCAAGAAACAGCCGGAAAAATCCGGTGAGTTTTTTTCGTGTATTTTGAAGAAAATTTGCGAAATTTGAGTTAGTCAGAAATTTGCTTAGCTTACTTCATGCTTGCACAACGTTTGTGTCATGTAAACTTAACTAATACTTGCCGAAACGATACCATTGTTGCACAACCACGCTCTGCGCTCATTTTGCACTGACACTCAACTTTCGTATATTATGTTTGTTATCTCACTAACTTTATCATTTATTACTTTGATTGAATAATCGAATGTGGCTAATTCAAACAATACATTTTCACCTTAGATAAAGTGAATTTTGATTGTATGTAAACATAACCTCGAAAAAAATGTAAGGATAAAACTTTGGTCTGACTTTGCACTGTGTTGCTGACAATGGTAATTTAAATTTGTTAATTAGGAAACATGAAAATGAAAATTAAATAAATAAAATACTAACTATCTAATAAAATTAATTACTATTGGTTAACAATGAAAATAATATTTTCAGGAGCGAAGCCGGCAGCAGCCAAGAAACCATCGGAGAAAAAAGAGGAAAAGAAGCCAGCTGTGGCATCACCTGCAGCAGCACCAACAAAGGTTACCAAACCTGCAGCTAAACCAGCTACAGCGAAGAAACCTGCAGCTGCACCAAAAATCGCAACCAAAGCTGCAGCTAAAGCAGCACCTAAACCAGCAGCCGCTAAAGCTGCAGCAAAACCTGCAGCTAAAGCTGCACCCAAACCTGCCCAAAAACCAGCAGTCAAGCCTTTGATTTCCAAACCGAAAAAGCCTGTTCAGAAAGTTAAAAAGCCAGCAGTTAAGACACCTGAATCCAAAAATGCTGCTCAAGTGCAAAAGGCTCTTAAAGCTAAGAAGAAGGTGATTTTATTTATACTATTTGTATTCTTTATTGTTATTAAGTTTATGTTATTTTATAATTTAATTGTATATTTGTATTTAAATTATTATGGTGAAAACACTGATAGAAGTTTGATAATAAAAATAATAATTTCAGGTACTGAAAGGAATCCATGGAACCAGAGTGAGGAAAATCAGGACCTCAGTCCATTTCCGCAGACCCAAAACATTCAGGCCTAACCGAGACCCAAAGTATCCCAGGAAATCGGTTCCAAACCGTAACCGGTATGTTATGAATTTTCAAAATAAACACAGTGAAATAAAATGAAACAATTTATAATAAAACAAAATTAAATTAAAAAATGTTAAAAGAAACAAAATAATAAAAAAAGACAGAAAATCTGAGAAAAAAAAGTTACTTTCTTGTGATTTTCAGATATTTGCATTTAAAGTTACAAAAGTAAACTTTTGCAATTCTGCATAAACCCTCTGAATTTTTCGGCACTATTTCTATCTATTTTAAAATGAGAATAGAAAATCACACTTAACTTACAGATATTTTGGGGTTTTATATATTTTGTATGAGTTTTTTCTGATTTGTTCTAAAAATATTACACTTAGGTTTTTTCCAATTTGAACAAATTATTCATTACATAAGACTTTTTCAGTGTCACCAAATGAAAAGGGACAGAAACATAAATTTGTCACTTAACCAGATTTGTTCAAAAATGCCTAAAAAATACTTGCCTGGTTTTTCTTTAAAACTAATAAATTGTAACTGTAAAATTATTATACATTCACTACAACAGAAATTTATTTTTTGTTTTCAAAAAATTAATTCTTCTTTTATCTTTTTCAGAATGGACGCATTTAACATAATCAAATTCCCCCTGACCACAGAAGCGGCTATGAAAAAAATTGAAGACAACAATACCCTTGTCTTCATTGTTCATACCCGTGCCAACAAATACCACATTAAGTCTTCGGTTAAGAAGCTATACGATATTGATGTGGCCAAAGTCAACACCCTTATCAGACCTGATGGGAAGAAAAAGGCCTACGTTCGTTTAACGCGCGATTATGATGCTTTGGACGTGGCAAACAAAATCGGCATTATATAAATATATTGTCATTTTGTATAATTTTAATAAACTATGTTTAATTGTATCTGAAGCAGTGTATTTTAAACCCAACAAACAAAATTTCCCAATTTATTCTTTAGTGTTAAAATTTCTAAATCACATTTGCATGCAATATTCAAATATACATTTTTATTAATTTACAAAATAAGAAGTTAAAGTTTGATACTACAGCTTGAATCTTCTAATAATTAAACATTATTATATATAAATTAATATTTTTTTATATTATACGTTTGGCAAATATCTAATCCATTCCCATTATTTTGGAATATTTTACTTCTAAAACCTGTCTTACCAATTTTCAAATTTCCCGCCACTTTTCAAAACATATTGCAATCCTTCTGCTGGTTCTGCGGCTACATGGCCTTTCGTGTGATTTGTTTTTAACGATTACTGAATATTTTTATAGCAAAAAATGGTGGATTTCAAAAATGAAGACGAAGTTAAGGAGTATTTGAAAAATTTATACACTGAATACACTTTTGGCTGTTGCAGCGAAAAAAAACCAGAAGGTATGTCATTCGGTTCTAAACTTAACCTATACAAACTAGAAACAGATCACAAATAATTCACTTTAAATTGATGACAATATATAATTTCAGTTTGTCACCTTCTTGGTGATTATGAGGAAGCTATAAACGAACAATTTAAAAAGGCAGCAGAAATTTACCAAAATAATTGCGATGAATTTAACTTTGGAAGGAGTTGTACAAAATTTGGTGGATATAAGTATTATGGTAAGCAGAATGTTGATTATTTTTTTATGATAAAAATGAAAATCTTTTTAGGTTTTATAAATATCTTTAAATGCTATTGTACGACATCTACTGATCAACGTTTTGGAATTAGATACGTAATAAAATCCATTTTTATCATGAATTTTATATTATCAAAATCAAATGTGCTTATTATAACACATTTATGAAATAAATATACAATTTAAATATAAGAAATTTAAAAAAGAAAGTATTGTTAAAATATCACCTAACTAATAATAAACTCTTGTAGAAAAAAAATCGCTGAAAACTTCTGATAATTGAAACTGGCAGTGTTTTTCACAGCTTTCCCTTAAAATCTCTGAAAAATCTGAAAAAATTGCGGCTGTCATAGTTTTTCAGAATATTTCCGAGTTTTCTCTTAACAACTCTGACAGTCCCAATTTTGAAATTTTTTCAGACGGTTTCAGAGATTTTCAGAGTTATTAAGAGATTTTGAGATTTTATTCAGAGATTTTTTCATTTCGTATAAAAATGTATTTAATATTACTTTACACACTTTTGTTTAGGTAGAGGATGCAAAAAAGACCTGGAAGAGGCCTACAACTATTTTAAAAAGGGTTGCGAATTGGGAGATGGCCCAGGATGTACATTTTACGGAATGATGAACCTGAGTCAAGTTCAGGATGGTAAAGGAACTGAAGAAGAAAAACGAAATCAATGTCCAATTGGCATTGAAGCTCTAAAGAAAGCGTGCTATGACTACAAACACGAAAAAGGCTGCTTCATGTTGGGAAGTTTCTGTATAGGCGGAATAAAAGATTATCTTGAAACCAACTTTCAGGAAGCTTATAAGGCCATGACGCTGGCATGTGAATATGCAAACCCGCAGGCTTGTGCTAATGTGGCGCGAATGCTGTTTCGGGGAGACGGTGTAGAGAAGGATGAAGAAAAAGCAAATTCTTTTAAAGAACGCGCACTGGAGCTCCAAGAGCAAATGAATAGTAGTAGAAAGACTATCAATTTTCAACAGGGTATTAGTTAATATTAATGTATGCATAGGGTATGAGGTAGGATATGTATGAATGTATTTTACTAGGGTTAATAAAAAATGTAAGTTTGACTTTGCATATAGTTACTTAATTGTCTCGAATGTTACCATACTAGACAGTGACAATGGCATGTGATTCTTGGTATTTACCCTATTAGAAATTACATATTGAAATTGAAATAATATGTAATATTTTTGAAATATTACGGATTAAGAAAAAAACATACACAATTAGGACTTGATCTCGGGTCTTCAGAGTTTCAAGTCCTAGTATCTTATCCACTCAACTATGTGTATTGGAAATATAATTTGTCATAAGGCAGATTCTTTATGAGTTATATTTTAAAGATAGCTACAAAGTGGTTAAGTTTTCTTAGTTTCGATAATTACTTTAGAGAATCTTTTTCTGATAAGTGACTATTGAATTAACGATATAGATGAAATTAGTATTGATAAAGTATTCATATATGTTAGTAGATTTAGCTGGGATACGTATTTTGTACATTAATTTTATGAGTGTTAATTTTTTATATATTTATTATGTTTGTGTTTTGAAAATTAATTTAGAAATTTGCAACTCTTTTTTAAAAATATCTTTAAAAATAGTACACTTGTATGCGAATGTACCATTTTTAAATTGCAAATACAATAATGGTGTTTTTCTTTAGAGAACATGAAAGTTTTCTAATTCATCGTGTATGATGCATTTTAGTTTGTAATTTATCAAATACGATATGAATACCATATTTCAGCACATTATTATTAAAACTCATATGGTGTAACCATCTTAGAAGCTGAAATTTCATAATGGATGAATTATTTCAAGTATTAAAAACATTAATTTGTTTCTTCGTGCCGTGACAAAAATTTAATTTAAAGGAACTAAAAATGATAGTTGATATAATGTAATTCAAATAACTTTCTTATACTGTCATACTTTTCTAGAAAGATTGAATCTTTATAATTCCACAGATTGTTTCTTGCGAATAAATACTTTAAATCGTTAAGTCGCATAGTTTTTTATTTTTATAAAATAATTTGACATCTTTTAACATTATTAACGCATTCTATTGGATCAGTAAAACTGATTAAACTGTATTGTGTTGTCGTTAATGAATCGATTTAAAGTAACTTTGATAATCATATTTAAGATGTTTTGGGGGTACAAAATACAATCTTGAAAATTGTCAAATAATTGAAAAATATAAATATTCTCTGCACGTGTGATGAGTTGCTGCACTTGAAATCTTTAATTAAAATGATAAACAAGATAATCAATCAATAATCGATTAAAATAATCAAAATATTGCAAACGTTGATTACTCTCGCCCCAGAAATCTTTTCGTGACAATAACAAGGAAGAAACGAGCTATGAAGCACGTATTAATAAAAATACCAATCAAAACTTACTATATAACAATAATTTATCAGTCGTACATCTAATGAACGAACCATTATCAGAACAACAAAATATTATTCGTAAATAATCTTGCAACTAATAATACATCTAAAATCAGCACCGAACAACAAAAAATAATCACTTTGATGAAGCCATCTAGGATTAACAAGAGAAAGGCTTTGCGCTAACAATAAATTATGGAAAATAAAATTAACCTTAATCATAATATGCAAATATTATGCGATTATAATTCAATTTAATGAACTAATTAAAATGTATAACATTGAAGATGCATTGTCTGTCCAGTCATTATCAAAAGTTAGTCAACGTAAAATTACTGAATTCTTCATTTCTGACAATGAAAATATGTTATAAATTGACCAAAATTAAATAATTTGATCCACCGAAAACTATGTTTATTATCGTTTTATACGTTCATAATTCTTTTCCTATTTCAAAATGTTCTTATTCCCTTTTTCACCGTTAATTTTATATATTTAAATTTTTGTAATGCAATATCATCAAAATTTGCACTTAGCTCTTCAGTGCAGCTCGTAATAAATATTAACATTTTCAAATAGTTCTCATTATTTTTCATTTATCTTAATGCCTCCCGAATTTAAAACTTTTGTCAAGCACTTTTCAGCCACTTTTCATTGTAAACTGAAAACTAAATTATTCATGACTTTGACGATCGCTTCCCGTAAATTTTGAGCCATTCCTGACCGGTCAGCGATCGAAGTACCGCTGATTATTATTCGTAGAAAAAGTGGTCCATCAATCGTCCACTTTCCTTAATTGTCTTCGAGCCGGTGCTCTAATCGACTAAATTGAGCAACTCCGAAAAATGAGTAGCAAGTGTTTGACCGGTACTTAGTTTCGGTGACGCAATCCAGGGTCTAAGTGGAATTGTTGGGACTACACCAAGTCCATCCCCACCTGATTTTGCGGCTCCCTCCCTGATCCGCGACTTCGCTCTCAGAGTCGTACTAAAGACGGGCTCGCTTTCGACAGACGATTATTAATTGTGAGACGGTAAACCGACGAGTGTCACCTGCCCAATATGACGTTCACCTTTGTCACATTTGTCGGCCTCGCGCTGTTCTGCCAGGCAGTAAGTAATCGCTAATTTTTCATTTATATAATTGTTAACGATAAAATATAAAGAAAAAAAAATTTATAATAGTTGTGACTATAGGGAAAAAACGAAAAAAATTACAAATGTATGTTATGGTACAAATTTGGTACAAAGTATTTTTGTACATTTTTTTTATATTTTATATTTTACGTTTCTATTTTAGTATGTACATTTTTATTTTATTTTATACATATTTTAACGAGACTATCGATAATGTTTTTAAATCCATTAAACATTTTCGGATAAGAACCTTTTACTCAGATAAATAATTTAATCTATATTAAATTATTTAATATAGAATAAATTGATGAGCTCTAAAAACACTTATTTGCAATTTATTAGTTCGTTATTATGTGTAATAAATAAATGTTTTTGTTTTTGTTCAATACGAATAATCGTTTGATTACTTTAAAATAAAAGATTTACTTGATACAAGAAAAGATGAATTTATCTTAATTGAAGAGATTAGAAACATTAGAGATTTAATATATTAATTTATTTGTAACAAATTAATTTTTTTCATGATTGAGATACTGTTGAAATAATGGTGAGTTCAATGGCATTTTGAGAAGAATTTCAAGTGGTGTCAACTAAAAGCAATTGCTTAGCAATTGTCGTGACTTAGAAGAACATTAATTCGCATAAATTATGGAGCAAGATTTGTCGCAGGAGCTCTTGCATAAGGAAGTAGTTGGGATGCTTGTGACCCAGATTCCCGACATTTTGAAGTATCGTAAATTTTTCGAACAACTAGTTTTATTTCATGATTTGTATTTAATATTTAATTGTACAACATTGTAAAAAATGGTAAAAAAAGATATTGTGATTGGAAAAAAAAAGTTATAGGAGATTTAAACATAAAATTTAATTGAAACTCTCGGCTGTGTGGAGTTTAAATTAATTATTTCGGATGATATCATTTTGTTGACGGCTTTTCCGCCATCTCAGGCAACACGATTCATATCAATTAAGACGACTACATAAACGTGCTCATCAGTGATGAACGTGACGATTTCATTCACTTCCTTTGGTTTTTCAGTCACCTTCGTTTTCCACTTCACACGTCTAACTAAAGATTTTCAGTATGCTTTATGTATTCTTTTTCTTTGTTTAATATACATTTTCTGAAGACTAAAAATCTGGAAAACTGAAACTGACACCCTCTACAAATTCTACAAAACTTAAAAAAATTTTACAAAATTGTGCATAATTTTGCAGAATTTTTCCAGACTTTTTAGATTATTTACACATTTTTGCATTCTTTTTACCACAAGGGAATAATTAATTATTATTCGATGGTTTATAGCTGTATAAAACAACCCTTACATACCAAACAAAATTAATTCTTTTTGTGGAATTCAAAAATATTCCCAAGAGACTATTTTTAGAATGGAATAGAACAGAAATGTTAAGAATTGAAAATAATAAAATGAATCCTGAATCTCTCTCAAAAAGAATTCTCTTGACTTTTTTCAATTCTTTCCTATTCTTTTCTATTCAGTATTTTTTCAGGGATAATAAGTAAGTTTTTTAGAATCCCTTATTAGAAATTACTGATTAAACAATGATGATGGGATACTAACGGTAATGAAAAATTGTATTGTAAAAAACAATAAAATATTTTCATTGCCGTTAGTATCCCGGCATCACTGTTTAGATAGTTTTTACTGGTATTTTTCTCTCACCGTTGTACCGCCGGACCGGAGTTAACGTATGTTTATTATTAAAAAGGATAAAAAATGTGTCTATTCTTTTTTATGCATGATTTCACGTTACGCAACCTCCCAGTTCGTTCAGACGTTAAACGATACCCATTCGATTATCATTTTTTCACATCTCGCGTAAAAATTCGCACCCGATTTAGCAATGATTTTCGCGAAGCGCTAAGAGACTTATCCGATGCGTTGTTTGATCTAGCGGTTTGGTTTCAGATTGCGGCATGCGACGAGTCCAAGAAAACCGTCATTCACGTTGACGTTTACTATGAGACGCTGTGCCCCGATAGCCGGGATTTCATCGTCAGTCAATTGGGCCCGAATTATGACAGGTTGAAGGATCATCTGAAACTGCATTTGATTCCTTATGGCAAAGCTATGGTACGTTAACAATAAACAAAATAAAATTCAAAATGAAAAGGAATCAATGATTTTCTAATGCAGTAGATCTTCCAAGGAAAAAATCAGATAAACTTTTAGCATTTTGAAACTTTTAATATATTAATGAAATAAAATTAATATATAATATGTATAATATAAAATTAACATATTATTTTGTTTATATATATAAATATATTTATTATGTTTATGAAATATATAAAAATATTACATAAAAACGAATTCTTCTAGTTTTTCGACTTAAAATCCGATTCTTTTCTATTCATTTTAATCAAAAACTTTTTGTAGGGAAACTTCGGTTCTAAATTTAATTGGGAAATTAGCATTTGAAAACGACGGTACTTCGAAGAGTATCCTACATTTTTGCCAGTGAAAATGAGAAAATTTCCAATTAATTAACTTCGCGCGGTTGCGGTTATTGCGCGAATTTAACGTTCTTTTCTCGCGCACGCTTTCTTTAACGACGAAATGTCTTCATCCACGAAATGCCTTTAATCGTGCCTAATAAGTAGCCTCTTCTAAGGTGCAAGGCAACTGCCGAATGAAGGAAGTCGTGGTCCATTTTCGCGGGAGAAATGCAAATGCGCGATTTCATTATTGACGACGATTATGTCAATTAAGAGAAAGACGCGAAATCATGGAAGTAAGTGCATAATTGCTATGCGGTAATGAAATACGATAATTAAATTCTTTACTCTTTAGCTGCCATTGGGGACATGGTTTTAAGGAAGAAAGATTGCATTTTGAAGCATTCTTGCACAGTTTAAGATACATGGAATTATTTATTTCGTGGTCGTTGAAAAAAGCGGGCGTTGTTGCAGTTAATGAGTTCTTCCTGGAGTGATCGGAAGACGCTTGTGGAAGGCATTGTGTTAATTATAAATTCTCAGGCCGAAGTCGCACGATTGTGGTTTCTAACGGTGTATAATGTTATGACTCGATGAAGAGTTTGTATTTTGATTACAATTTTTCTGTCATCGATAAAGTTAGATTGCGCCTGCGTAATTACGGAAATTGTAAGGTCACTACAAATTAAAAAAAAAAGAAAAAACGGTGTGAACTAAAAAGTTAATATAATGGAAAAAGAAAAATGGAGAAAAAATGAATTAAAATAAAGTTTTCTCGCTATTAATGAAAAATTAATTAAAAATCACATAAATTAAAAATTGTGTTTAACAATCTTTAATGTATGTTATGTTTTAAACAATATTATTACTGTTTAAAAACAATCTTGTTACTATAAAATAGTTATAATATAATATCAATATTAACTATTGGTAATATTTAAATTTTTAGTACAAGAAAGGTGAGAACGGTGAGAGATACCAGTTTAGTTGTCAACACGGATGGAGCGAGTGTGCCGGAAATCGCGACCAGTCCTGCGCCATTCATATTATGAATGAAGACTCTTCGATGTCTGATGAAGAACGTCAGACCCGAAGTGTGAAATTCGTTGAATGTTACATGTCTCACAGCCATTCGTCTAATGTACTGGATATGGTATGTAAAAAACAACATACAATTATTATTTCATATTTTAATGATTATAATTAAATTTTTAATAGATGCAGTTGTTTCTGCAAAATATGTCAATAGTAAATGATTTAAATTGAAGAAAAATTAATTAAAATTAATTAGAAGTATTCTTCAAATTCACTTCAGTTTATAAAAACAAATTATGATTTTTGTAGAAATTTTTTAATTAGAAATTAATAATATTTTATTTTGTTGATAGTGTATGACCACAGTGAATCTCGATGAAACCAAAAAGAGTGAAATTAAAACCTGTGCCGAATCTGTCATGGGTGATGAATTATTAGCAGCGAACGGAGACAACACTTCAAGTTTGAATCCCAAACTTACTTTTGTGCCAACTATTGTACTTGACCATGTAAGTAGCTACATTAACATATATTAGTATTTATGCATGTATTAATTTTTTAATGAAAAAAATGTCTTTATTTGATTTAATTTGATTTGATTGAAATTTCTCATTGAGAATGAGAAAACTAAATTGATTTAATGAAAAAATTAGAAATTTGAAAATTTTACTTCATTTCGTTTTTCACGTATTTCGATTCTTCCCATTATTACGATCAACTATAAAAAAGACATTATTCTTAATGTAGCATTTGAGAAAAAAAATTACCCCGTAATAAATTGTGTCATATTCGTGAAAAATCACTGAATCGAGTCATCAATTTCATAAAACAATATCCTAAGACCAAAGATTTAATAATATTCTGAAAGATATTTCTGGAAGACAATATTCCAAAAATATTATTGAATATTATTCGCCCATAGGACAGAGTACACAGATCCTGAAAATTACCTCTTTTCACCCTAAAAATCTGAATCTCTCGAAAAATTGGATATCATTCTTCCCCTCAAATCTCTTCCCATTAACTCTCACTCAATCAATCTTCTTCTTATTAATTCCAGGTCTACAGTAGAGAGAACCAGAGACAGGCGCTGAGCGATTTCCGTGGTCTGATCTGCGGTTTACTCAGCAACGACTGCAACTTGTCGATCTGCTAGGCCGGTCCGAAAGACGCGAGTTTTTTACTCGTCGATGCATTTTTTTGTTCGCGCAAAAGTGTCAAGATCGAGTGACTTCATTCGCGGCGAACCGATAAACGTGTCTCACTTACAAAGCCGCGCAGATCAGCGGACACAATTGCACACGCGTGTACATACAATTGCGACGAGCATTTTTATCAATGAACCACTGTCGACGCCATCGCCAATGGGAACAAATAAAGGTTTAAATTTAGCGCGAGCTAATTGAATGTCCTGAATGGGGTTTCATTTGAATTGCATTTTGGATTGACAACGCGAATTCGCCACCTGTGGACCTTGTCCTGGTAACGGCACATTGTATAACAATCGGAGGAAAGACATAACTGATGAGGATTCGAGCTCGTTAGTTGCAGATATTTTATTTGACCGGTTTTGCGTTCTCATTGTTTGTTGACTTGGGAGTTATTAATGAAGATCTATTAATAGTAAAAAGTGATCGAAACATACTGATAGTTGAGCAATTGGGGATAAGATTTTAATCGGTCATCAATTATTTTTGCAGAGTACTGACGCTGGAAAGCTGAAGAACTTTATGCAATTGTGGTGCGGGAAAATTTGTGGGAAACGTTGAATGTTTTGAATTGATAAATGACGAGTTGGAGGATCGGATTTTTATGGAGTGTGGAATATGGGGGAGGAAAACTTTTTTCGAAAGTACAAAGAATTTTTCAGATTGGTTTTCATGAGTTTCAGGTAAGAGGCGATAGTAATTGACTTCGTAAGTTCTTTATTAAAAATCATATAATTCTTAAGATTGAAAATGAGTTATAAAACGCAAGTTATACATAGTATAACATTATTCGAAACATTTACATTACATTATACAAAATAGGAGCCTACTCGTTTTGTTGGGACTTTTATGTACATATCTGCTCTTTTACATGAAGAATATCTGACAAATATTATACAATGCAAACACCTTGGATAAATTTTAGAGCTTCACAGATTAAAACTGAGCAATTTATGCTCGAAAATGCTTAGAGCTATTCATTAACGCACTTAACAAATTTACTTCGCGTAAATTCTTTGGTTATTCTCAAAGTAATCCCAACCAACCGCATCCATTAAATCTAGAATGTTCTTAACCTTTAGATGACGGGGTTTTTGCCGATTTTTTTATTTATACATTATAGAACTCTTTAGTAATCATCAATGGGATGATTGAGGGAAAATTCTCAGCCCCTCCATTTTCTAAATTATTTTCAATCGAAACTTTAAAACTGTAAGTTTTACATTGAAAACTGTGTAAAGTTCATAATTTTGTCTTTCATAGCATAATTTTTTTGGCTTCCCGTTTTCTAAAGGTAAATCAGCCATATCACACTACAAACGGTAAAACTTTACTCGCATCATCATATATCAATAAATATTGCACCTCTTTAGCACTCTAGACATTTGGAAAATATGAAGTTACTTACAAAACTTATAAATTCTTATCAAAATATAAACTTTTATAATACAAAGTACATAAAATAACATTTTTGGCTTAAAACAGACATAACAATGGAGCTTCCCTCGACGGACACTCATTTGAGTCACAATTTTTGATGAGCGATCGACGTCGCGAAATTTGACGTTAAACTTCCGCCTCTTATCGACTACTATTCATACCCAGATAACCACTAATTTTGGCAAAGATTTACGAAAATTTATGTAAGAAAATGGTTTCATTTTGCATAATTTGAGAAAAGCCATACAATTTTAAAACGTCAAATTTCGAAATACAACAGACTATTAAATGAAACTGATAATTGCTAAAATAAAAATGTAAAATGATCCGCTATCAATGTTAATGATATTTATGTAAATTATGAATGATCTAGATATGGATTTATACAAAACTTATTGGCATAAAAATCATTTTACATAAACTTTATCCGAAGTTGTGATTATCAGGGAAACTAACAAAGATTGCACATTTTTCCGGACTTACAGCAGACTAACTCTAATCCACTTGTACATACAACTGAGGAATCATTCCAATAAATGCAACAAGTACGATCTCCTAGATCAGCTTTGGTTCTTGGCACTTGAACTAACGTCAATCCGAGTAAAATTCGATAAAAGTTCGACTTCCGTTCATTTCGACATTTCGTCTCTGGAATTTTTTCTACATTTGTACTTAAAATTAATTTCCACCGCTGAACGATGATTATCCACTGATGTAAATGGACTCCTCGAGACCGCTCAGTTCCAGAAACTGCGTTTCAATGTTTGAGCCGAGCTCGTGCAAATCTTGCACCTCGCCTTCCACTCCGAAATCTGAAATCATAACTGCAGTGAGAATCGTTTTTCAGTTTGTTGAACAGAAGTTTTTCTTTTGAAACATTAAATTTCTGGATCTCTCTTGTTAAGTATAAACATTGGGATACTTATTTTGGAATGGGTGAAACAAATTTAAATTGGAATGAAACTTGGAATGTAACGAAACTTTTGATAAAATGTAGGAAAAATATTTCCCATTTAATATGTTTATCTCAGTTAATGTGTTTAAGTCTTGTAAATTGTCTTACATTGGAAAGAAAATCGATTCAGAATATATAGAACTCTTTGAATTTGTTTCGGAAATTTACATGGCTTCACACATTATAAAAGTAGAAACTAAATATCTAGGAAAAGTGTATTTGAGAACAATCTAAAACATTTTTTCGCAGATTACTTCAAAACTCCAAATTGTCCCGTTTATTCAAACCACATCTCTTCCAGATTGTCCACTTCCCAAATGACAACCGAAAACACAGTTATCTCGCTTAAAACAGACGTAACAAGTGTCGAGTTATTTTCGCCGAGTCGACGCGAGCGCGAAAAAAGTGCGACTTGTTCGGCATCGGCTTGCGATCAACCCTTTCCTAAACAATACTCGCGCGGCCCAATAAAAATAGAATTGTTCGTGCGTGCATCGCACGTGGCACGGCGCGTGCGTGCGCGCACATGTAATGCCCAAAAACGCGGCTATTATTTATTTTCGGTACGCGCCGTGGGGCGGCCCCGCGCGAACCTCCTCTGAGAGCGCGACAGTAAAAACCCGAGCGCGACCGATTTCGTCGGTCCCAAGCCAAGATGACCGAGAAACGCGCACCGAAATAGCGTCCCAGATGAAAAATTTCATCAGATTCATATAGAAACTATTCCACTTAGAAAATAATATCGAAAGCTGCAGAGAAACCATTTTGAGAAGGTCAGAAGAATTGCAGTCAGGTACCACTATAATGTATGTCTACAATAAAAGTCCAAGGCAGTTCTTTTGAGTGGCCTGGAAATCTGGTCAGATTTCCAGGCGTGTCAAGGAATTTTCCAGGATTTTTCAGAAAATCCTATCCAGAATTCTATGCAAAATTTATCCCTAGTAGATCATAACGTTTTAAAAACGATTTTAGACCTTGAAGGCCTTTTAGAAACAGATTCCAGCTTATTAAAACGTTTTATCCTGTTGGGTATAATGGTATTTGGGTATTTGTGTAAGGGACACCTACTCGTGATATCCATGGCCTCGTTCAGGAACTTCTCCACATTCTCGAAGGGTACGAACTCTGGCTGGAAAGTTGTCGTCTTCTCCGTCGGAGTTTGAGCCGGAAAGAACTCCAGGTCACCAGTTTCTGCGAGGGTTTCTCCGGAATTTTGGGCGGAGTAGGTTTGTGGGTAGACGTAGGCGCGGTCGAGGTTCTTGGGGGTGGTTGGGGGGCGTTTGGTGGGGCTGAGACTGGATCCGCGGAAGGCGGGTTTGATGTCCGCTGAGTTGGCGTTGGTTTGAGTGAGGGAGTTGGACAGTTCGGTATGGTTTTTGACATGTTTACGTAGACTTGAGGGGTCAGTGTAACGCTTTCCGCAACCGAGGACTTGGCAGGCATAGGGTTTCTGTAAGAGAAGAGGAGCATAGTAAATTTATTTGGGAATTTGATTTTTGGCCAAGTTGAATTTAAATAGATTGAAGTAGTTTTCTTTTTAAGCATATTGGTATTCGGTTCTTTGAGAGTGTAGCCTCAATATGGTATCTGATTTGAATGAAACATATTATTTGAGTTATGTAGAGTATATCTGATTGTTTTGGAACTGGTGAGACATATGCTTACCAGATGGGAAGACATGGATGACCCAAACATTTTTTTTTTAACAAACCCATTATTCCTTTATTAAATACTACTAATAGTCAATATCATCTTTAACTTACAGTATCATAGTGTGTCCTCTGATGTTTAGCTCTATCACTGCTATTACTAAAAGCCTTTGTACATCCACGATGCTGACAAGCGTAAGGTCGTTCCCCAGTATGAGATCTTTGGTGAATCTTTAGGTTTTCCAACCTGGAAAACGCCTTTTTACAACCAGCAAACTGAAACATCAAACCTAATATAAGGATCTTCCTAACACAGTTACTCAGTGCTTTTGATTAAAAATACACCACCAAGACCTAGTTTTTCAAGAAGAAAGAAAATCTTACCGGGCACTTGTTCGGCTTCTCCCCACTATGAACCCTCATATGGATCAGCAGCTTGTACCTGGCGTTGAATGGTCGCAACCTGGGACAGCCTTCCCAAAGACAAGCGAACTCGTCAGGACTGGGGTGTGTCTGGGTTTCCCTCTCCTTGCCATCTTTGTCCTGCAGTCTCTGAGTTCGTCTCCCGTGGTTCCCAGCGTTGGCTGAGTCTGCAATGTGCCTCCTCTCGATATGCCTAACTAGTCCCTCTTGCTCGGAGAACGCACAGCCACAGTCTATCCAGCGACACTGGTAGGTGGAAGTCAAGCTTTCTTCTGCAGCACTGTTGCCTGAAATCAGAGAATGAAATATTAGCAATCTAGTCCCCAACTGATACCCCAGTGTCACCGAACCTGGCAAAATATCAGGAAAAGCAATTCTCAGTTCTCACCATAGAAATCCTGGTTCTTCAGGTCCTCCACCCTGTTATCCACCCGTCTATCCTCTTCACTCAAGAACATACTTTCGTTCACCGGCAGGATCACCTGGTTTCCCAAGTTCTCCCTGACATCCACCTTCCCATAGCCATTATCCAAACAAGTCGTCTGCTGCGAGTGAACAAAGTGTCCCACTGGATACGACGACTCCGAATAATTGTCCAGCGAGAAATCCTGCAGGTCCAACGGGAAATCCTGCGAGTTCTGTTGCAGCGCCAAGGCACTTGGGTTACGTCTAATGAGATTCAGGTCGAATCTGATCTGCTCCTCCTGGGACAGGACCGTTCCCGGAACCTGTCCCGGGCAATCCTCCGGGATCTGTGGGTATCCTTGGAACCCTTGCTGGAAGTCTTGGTAGAACGACGTGCCGAAGTTCCTGGAGAAGGAGAAGGCTGTCCCCATCGAGGGCAACTTCTGTTGTGACATCGTGTAGTTGTCGTCGTTCGAGTACTCGTTGTAGTCGAACTCCAGAGGGGTTTGCACCCAAGTGGGCGACGCGACCTCGCTGCCCACGCTGCTGGGCGAAGATGGCACATTCGAGGGTTCCTGGAACGCCGCCTCCAGCTGTTCCCAGTCGATCTGGTCCAGCTGGGAGGTCCAGTTTTCGTTGTAGGATGTGAGGCCATAGTCGTCTGAGTCCTGCGACGAGGCGAAATACTGCAGATCCATGTCGCAGATCGAATGACAGTCCTCCAGATGCATGGCGACCTGCAATTGTAGAGGGCGCTTTAGGAAAATGTCGTTTGCGCTACCGAAGTCACAACAATTTCTCAAAGGTTGCCTTAAGAAAACGAAATACAGCATCCTGGGGTAATGTGAATCCACTTACTTCAAGCGGATTCTGCTAATACCATCCAGAATGTCTTTCTTGTATTTTATAAATGTTCTCTCGATCAGAAATGACTAATCAGACAATTTTTATACCGAATTACCCTATCTAGCCTTGTTGATGTAATAAGTTTCACAATAAGTCGTATCTCTGAAGCCACCTAACTAAAATCCGCCCGAATTGACCCCGCGAAACCGCCGAATTTTCCATTTCCCAAAAAGCTTCTCTTCTTACGTAACTGTCGCTGAAAACGCTCGAAATGCCGTATCTTATTTTCGCGACTCCAACGCGACTCAACCGAAAGTTGCATCAGATGCGCGATTGCGCAAGCGCGATTTTTCCCAAACCTAGCAATTTTGCAACGGAAAATAATCTATCCCCGAGCGAACTTGTCGGACTTTGACGGCGCCGTGTTTTCTCGCGTTCGTGGTGCGCTCGCGTGAAATCGTGCTATCAGCCGTTACGAAACCCGCCGACGATTGCCTGTTTGTCGGACCCGGTGAATTTCGTCGGGACTGCCGGATCGGCGGCGATAAAACGCGCCGCTTCACGGTCACCGTTCGAGTGGACGAAAATGGCGATAATTGATATCGGTCATTAACACGCGTCGTCGTCGCGACTCAATTATTCAAGTACCATCTTAATTCGTTCTGTCTGCACCTCCGGCTGCCGGTACCACACTTTTGGCTACCGGTACCACCTGGTACCACACTTCTTTCTCTTGGTACCAACTGGTACCACTGCTTTCCGTCTGGTACCTCAATTTTTCCGCCAGACCCGATACGCAAAACAATCGCCGCACAATCCCGGCCGAGAAAAAGTCACGTACAAAGTTCCCCTGCGAACTGTTTATCCGAAGCAGTCGGTCGAGCAAAAACAACGAAAGCGCGTCTTATCCGCAATGAAATTGCTGCGCGCTGATAAGTCGTATTTTTCATCGCCGAGCTCCCATTTTCAGCGCCAAACGAGACCATTTGCGAGTCGATTACCTCGGGCTACCGGGAACTCAGCTGGGTGGCTCCAGGGGATGGTTTCCGGGGCCCAATCGGCGCCCGATTAACGCGAAGATATCCTGGGGAAATGGTTCCTGTCTGACATTGGGACCGCGACACAGGGAGGGACAGGAGGATGGGTGAGAATTTTTATTTCTCTGGGAAAACACAACACGCGCGCAGCAAAGGATCGTTTCGTAACGAGCGGGGTGTCGGGACCGTGGAACTGGCGCGAGTAAACTGACCCGAGATAAGACACCAAAGCGCTTCCCGAGTTTTCGAGCGAGATGCGAGCATCCCCACCAATAGGTCGCCGCTTGGGTCCTAGACTGGGCGACGTGATTTCCGAGGGTTACGCGCCGCCCATTCGCGTGGCTCCGGGACACCAGATGGGACTTTTGAAATTTCGACAGTTACTGTCGGTTATTTTTAATATTCAAATTCGCGCGGCGGATAGTCAGGAGAAGATAAAATATCAACGTTGATGCAACGTTGATATTGTAGAAGACCAATGATGGTCTTGACAAATTTATTGATAAATTAATGTCATGGTACCCGTATAGAACGTGGAATTCATGTGGATTCTACGTGGAGGAACGTTCGGACGTAGATTCGACGTAGATTCCACGTCGAATCTACGTGTTTTAGAGGTGTGTCTGTTAGGGTATGAAGAAATATTTTGTTTCACAATTAAGGAAGATATTGTATATGTTAAAAATGGAAGATTTCCAAATCCAGTTTTCCATTTTGCAATTTTTTTCTTCTTTTTTTTATTTCGACGTACAATTAATTTTGGAATTGTTTTCTGCGCAGTTCAAAATGTTTGGACACATGAGAGAAAAAATTGCGATGCTAAAGAGAGATCTCACTTAGGCATCTCTTCAGATTTGTTTTGAAGTTGCGGTCCGGCGGACTGTCGGGCGAAAAAAGCGCGGCACCTTATTTATCGCAAGAATCGCAGACACGTGTTTGCGGGCGACTTTTTTTCGCGCTGCATGCGTAAGTGCAGCGCTATTATTCGCGAAATAAAAGTGCACGTCGTTGCACATGCGGCAGCAGGACACTCGGGGTCGTTACCGCCGCGGCCACATCTGCGCGTCTCGACTGCGCTTTTTTTCGCCGATTATAGTTCATGCACCCCTCGCTCTGCAAACCATACGCATGTTACTCCGCGAATTTGTTTGCGTAAACATGTTCGACTAATCCACTTTCCTTAAAAAAAATGCTTTGTAATTGATTGGCGAATGTAACGCGATTGAGTCGTAATTTGATAATACGTTATGGGCAATTCGTCCACTGAGAAAATAATATTGTATTTAACCAAACCATTTTGACGGATTTAATCGGACTAAAAATAAATAAATGTAATTAATTAAAAAGTTGTTGGTTTTCGAACATATTTCTTCTCCTATTTTTATGTCCTAAATTCTGAATTAGAATTGAACTTTACCTCTCATTTTTGTTTCTACATAGCTCAGTGAAATTTTCCATTGAATAATGTGCAAAAAAATATAGACTGTTATTGAAATTTTATCACATTGATTCAGTGCTCCTATTTTTCATGCAAGAATTGATAAGTGGATCCACTTATATATCTCGCAATTGGTTTCAGAAATTGGAGATCGAATTGAAAGCCGAGACAAATCGATGGTCACGCATTCGGGAGTGTCGTTGGGAACCCCGGATACTGTTACTCCACAAATCCACGCAATTCGTCACAATTAGTCATTCGGAAGTATGTTTGGGCCGATCAGCCGTTCCTTTCCGCCTCCTCAGCCATGTTTTCATTTTCTATTTTCATACCCGGGTATTTTTGGGAAACGAACTTTTTCGCTACATTTCATTTCCCGATTGACGATGCGAGAAATCGACATGATTGATTCGTATGTCCAAAACCAAAACCGCCAATTTTTTCAGGGTTGATGACTCCGAAAGTGTCTTCTTCGGATAATTGGCTTCAGCAGTGCGAAGAGTCTGAAAATGACCGAATGAGCCAAACCGACCAAAATTTGATCATTTTTATATGTTAAGTTTTTATTTCAGACGTTGGAATAATTTTACACTATTGTCCCAAATGTTCTTAGATGATGGAACTGCTTAAAAATTGGATCTCGTTTTTTGAATAATAGTTGAAAACACAAATAACTAATCGAACGATTTTTATTTCTTTCTCAAAATTTGAAAAACGACCAATGCCCTGGAATGACTTAAGAGTCCTTTTCAAAAGATACTTTTCTAAATCTACCATATGTTTCAAGAATGGATTTTCAATGAGGACGAACTACAGTGTTGTATCTCATTGGCCCCTGAGCTTCCGAAAAGATGTTAGTCGTCAAGATCATGTGCGTTAATTACTTCCTGCATATAAAGCTGGCGCCTTAATTGAGCACCGAAAAATTAATTCATAATTTACTTACTGAATTGTTAGAAGTTCTTGTAACTTTTAAGAATTTCTCGTAGCTGCTGCAAGACATTTTCAAATACTAAAAGTTCTTCGTATTTACACTTTTTTATGAAGGTACGTCACTATTCTATATTATATGGTAAAATAAATTCTTATATTGCTAAAAATACTACCCAAATAGACATCGAACATGGAATCCATGTGGATTCTACGTGGAGGAACATTCGGACGTAGATTCGACGTAGATTCCACTTCGAATCTACGTGTTTTACAGGTGTGTCTGTTAGGGTATACTATATACGTTTAAAAATCTAGGAAATACCAATCCAGAATTTTTCTCTGTCTAAAATTGTACAAAGGAAGTTTTTTAACCCGTTTTCAGCATTACACAACTCCACCGATTTGAAAGATACATTGTTCCCCGCATTATCAGTCAAGAACAAGGCCGACCATGTTGGTCGATCCATCCGAAGCCCACGTGTGGCGATCGAATTTTATCGGCGTTACAACAATAAACGGCGATCGCGTGGCGGCCGAGCGATTTCGTTACGATTACAGCCTCGCAAATAGATTTCGGGCGTCTTTTGCCCGGCCCCTCGGCTCGGCCCGATCGCGCTCACGCGTCTCCGCTATCAGCGTAACACATCAATTATCGCGACGAGGAATTTCGAGTATCGCGAGGCGTTACGGTTTCACAACGAGACAATACGAGATGTGGAGCATCGGGAATCGGCTTTTTTCGCCGTCGGATTCGTTCGTGCGTTCGTAACGACGCGATAATCGCTCGAGTGGCGCGATATCGGGACATTTCCCTTGCCGATCGCCCGGCATTTTTCCGATGGTAAGGCCGGCAATTGGAGTCGGAACGATCGACGAAATTGATCGGTTGGCGATCGGCAGGTGATGAGCGGTTGGAAAAACTTCATCACGATATTAAATATTGTTAAGCCAATATGTAAGAAAATAATAATTGTTTTTTTTTTTGGCAATAAAAACATTTATTCTCCATCGCTGGTATGATTTTATTTATTTACTATTGAGATATGTATAATTAATCTAAAAGGCTTTATATGCTGAGTTTAAATCATGTACTTTTGGGATTATTGGATTTACGACTGAAATAAATAAATAAATAAATATACCAATAGTTGTATTTCAATGATTCGCCTTTAACTGGGCCATTGAAAGATAAAAATAACTTCATATTTGAACATTTGGTAAACTGTTTTATGAGACTTTGTATGGAACTTTAAAAACTAGGGTATTTTTAAATTATTTATGAGAGTGTTAGATTTTCAGAAAAGAGCAGTTTCATTTTTTTTAACTTTTAAAACAAATTTAAAATATAATGTTTTAAAGAAAATTAAAAAAACTTATTGTTACTATGATAATATATCAGAAATGTATTCTTAGATGCAAAACATCTTGAAATAAGAAAGATCTTCAATTGTGCATACTGATAAATTTGGCATTCTATCAGTCATGACAAACGACCTTGCAGGAAATCATAAAATAAAGACCAAAAAACTTGAAGAACCTTGAAAAATTGTTTATCCGATGTTATCAAATAAGATTTTTTCATCCGTATAAATATATTAATATTTTTCCAACTAATTGGTTGGTGACTAATTAAGTTTTATTCAGAAATTGATCAAAGAAGTATTCAACAAGTTTACATCAACTGAACGGAACATTGTCCAGATTAATTTACATTAATCATTTGCATAAATTGTTTATGTCAAATTTACATAAAAATACTCTGTTAAAAAAAAGTCTGAAACTATGCTGAAATGAAAGCTGAAAGTTTACTGAAAAAGCTCACAAAATTGGGAAACTTCAGACCTTTTCGCAGCAGTTTGGACTAGCGAAATTTTGCTGCAAATTTTAAAGATTGCAAATGTTTGGTTAAGTTTTGTTCATTTTTGAAACTAAGGTTTGAAGACTTATTTACGTTTGAAAAAAATTTCTGAAAAATTTCAGCGATTGTCCAAACTGCCACATTGAAAAACGTTTGAAATGTCCAATTTTTGTGATTTTTTCAGTCAGATTTCAGCGATTATTTCAGAATTGTATCAGTCTTTTTTCTACCAGAAGTAAACTTCAACCTGCAAATTAATATATACAGAAAAAATGTTTCCCTTTCAAAAAATATTTTTACACTTTTTATTCAAACTAAATACCCTAAATTCAATATATAGTGTAAACTACAATATATAGTGTAAACTATAATATAGTTTATTCATATATTTGTATTCATATATTATATTAATACAAATATGATTCCAAAAACAATAAGATCCTTCATAAATGTTGCCTCCAACTATTTTCTCTAAAATCCACGAAATCATAAAAAACCGTTTATAATCTTCCCTACAACTCCTCTTCCACGTTTCATAACTGAAATTTCAGCTGTGAAATCCTATTAAAAACCAAGACTCTTCCCCCTCTCCTTTCCATCATTACTCTCCAACTATCCACATGTTACCCGCACTCGAACTGCACAAATTGCCTCTCAAATCACTCATCATCTACCTCCCATTGTTCCTCCGACCAATCAGCAAAAAAAAATAAAAAATGTCAATCAATCAGACCCCATCGTCGAACGACCCAGCCGCAATTGAGCGTCCAAAAAAACGGTGACAAATGTACTCGCGCGCTCGTGGGAAAACTCCCGTCGGGACGTGATTTGGATGGGTTTACAGAAAATGCCGAAGTGGCGAGGCGTTTAAAGTCACGGAGGGTCCATCAGCCTTTCGTCGCATCGCGGTAAAAAGAGACGCCCGATCGAGAGGGGCCAAACAGCTGGGGCACACGCGTCACTCGGCAGAAAAAGGCGCGCGCTTGTTTGCGCGCGGCAAGTTTCACAATGCGCCGTGCAAAATAATTTGCATTGCGTGGCGCGTTTGCAACACACGCTGAAAAATAATCCGGGACGGCGCGCTGATAAGCGGCCATGTCAATAAAGCCATTGGGGGTCTTGGATAAACGCGCGGGGGAAAAATCCAGACTGATAGCCGCGCTTTTTTCCGTCGCCCGTTCTTTCTCAAATTTTATCGCGCTATAACACTTTTTTCCGACCCGTTATCGCGCGGTTGATTAAATTTTGTGTACAGTTTCTTATGCAACGCGGCTTTTAAATTGCTGCAGTTGAATGACAAGTTGGCGGAGGAAAAACGTTTTTTTATAACAGTTCAAGAGGAGTTTTATTTAGATATAGTTTATTTAGATCGAATTTGATTTGTTGCGAGTTATAGTTATTGAGAAATTTTGGTTGTTCTTTAAGAAGGTTCATTTTTTTTAATTTGCGCAACTTTTTTTCCAAAAAATAAGGATGGAAAGAAGAAATGAAAAAAAAGTAAAAAAGCACCTTAAAACCTGTTATCATCATTTTTTAAAAATGCAATGAAATTTATTGTCGAAACTATATTCAACATATATTTAAATTTTTTAATTTCTTGCAAGGAATACAACTTTCTTTTGGAAAAATGAATTTAGACTTTTGAGTTTAGAATTTAAGTTTCTATTCTCTTTATTTTTGCCCATTCAAGTTTCTAATTTTTTCAATTTTTCATTTCAGAATATATAATTGTATATGTTTGTTTATTTGTTTGTTTTTTTAAAGTAAATATTATTTTAAGGTATTTTTTAAATTGTATTACTTTGTAAAAAATCATACGCGATAAGATCTGACTTAAATTAAGCTCAACTCTTTAACTGACTCTGGAAAAGTTGAAGAGAAAGCACAAAGACGCACGTTTTATGAAAACATCTCAAAATGTTGTCGACATGGGAAATTGTCAGGATCGTTTTCACATGAGGAAGAGCAGAGGAAATTCTGGTAAACAGACACGTTTCTCAGCCGAAATTGGATCACAAAAAATTGAAGAGTAATTTTTTGTATACTATTTATACAATCGCTTGTTTACTTAACGGTACACTTTTTCTCATTGTTCAAATTTGGAAATACTATAATCGAACAAAATAAAAAACTGTCAGTTGCATGATGTTCATCTACCTGCACGTTTAGAATATAATTTTTTATATAACATTTTTTTCATTTTCATACGTCACAAGAGATCTGATAATACTTATTGATGACTTCCAAACGCCTTGCACCCAATAAAAAGCTCCGCACCCAATAAAACCGAAAAACAATTCCGTAGTGGGAAAGCCATAAATCTGGACCGAAATTAATCTGGCGTTAAATCAGCCCGAAGTCATTCAACTCAAGTGTTTAGGAACTAGTTTGGGGTGTTGTACAGAAACCGAAATGTTTCTGACAACCGTCGGGGTGTCTCATCTTTCACCGCGTTAATTTACATCGAGCTACTTTTCTTTCCTTTTTTTGCTCCTCGTATGGCCAACTGGTGATAAATAACGGATTAGGATCATTTCGTACTTGAGTACATTAAATTATTCAAATTAGAAACCACTTAATTTACAAAATATGATGTTAATAAAAAATGTTACTCTCTGATAGCTAGCATTATATACATTTTATATAAACTGAGCAAATAATGTATGATAAAGTTATTATTAACATAAACGTTACTTCTATAATGTAAAATTTACATCAATTTATTTACTTATTGTGCTGCATATGTAAATGAATTTGTAAATGAATTTATGTAATTATATAATGCAAATTTAAATCGCAGGCTTATAAAAATGTACGTAAATGTAAATAATTTATAGATCCAATTTACTACGCAACATACTGAGTAAATAAATTGATGTAAACTTTATGTTAATCTTTATGTTAATCTTTATGTTAATCTTTCATATAATACTTCGTAAAATATTTAATATAAACTATCATTCCGTTAGGTAATTTAGAAAATGTTTAAAATTAAGATCACTTGAATTTTACAAATTCAAGTATGAATGTGTAAAAAATGGCGAATGTTACTCGATTGTTTTAGTCACTCGAAACAAGTTTATCAGTTTTATTATTGTACCGTTTTGCGATTGGAATAGAACAAAAATGAAAGAAGATTAAAACATGCAAACGACACGCGAAGCCGAGTCAGTTGACAGGTGCCATGACAAAAAATCTTGCAACCATAATACAAAGCCGGAGCGAGCCACATGTGCCGCGGGATCACGCATACAGACATATCAAATTATTTTAAAATGTTCGTCAGATTGAACGGTTTGTTTGTAAATGACAAACTTATTCGCGAATTTATCACTTGCCGTTTAATTATGATGTAAATTCGAGAAAACTCAGCCTGACATTTAAAACCAACAGAAATTTTAGTAAAAAAGAAAATGCTATCTATTTATTTATATTCGTTTCAAGTGAAACTGTATCACATTGGAAGTTTCAATACTTAGTTTTCTTACACTGAGAAAACTAATTCTTTAATATCTTTTATGATATATCTCGTAAAGTGTGTGAATTCTTATAAGTTTTTCGAATTAGTTTTCTCAGTGTATAATTAATTGTTAGCAAAATACTGATTTCTCATTGACTGCTATTTATTCCAATTTTATACAGTGTATACATTTGGTAAAATTCAGTAAAATTAGACAATTTTACTGAATTAAATATCTGCTGCTTTTCCTGTCACTCATTAATTTTCATTGTTACAATAAAAATAAGCGCGTCATTTTACGGTGCCGAGCCTTTTTTCAAGCTTTTTTTCAGCAATTCATAAAGCACTTGTCATGTTAGCTTTCGATTGTATAAATAGTCGTTCGTGCGCTCAGCGTGTGACTTTGTATAATTAGGCACCGAAAGGGAGGAAGACGCGTTGCGGCGTCTCATATTTACGGGTCATAAGTATCAACAAACTTTATTCATTTCTTCCCTCGCCACTTCTTCTCGGGATTAAGCGGCGAGTAAAAGTGGCGAGTATGGTGCTGCACCACACGCACCGATTCTTATCATGGAACACATAATTTACGTAACTCCGCCGAGCTATGACAAGTGTTTCACTCGACCGAACTATCATATATATATATAATATGAAAAAAACAGGTTCAAATGACATTTCCGCTTGGATCATGTAAAAAAGTTTATTGTCGAACGTAAACTGACATGGTTGAACCAATCTTTATACTCTCGATGATAATTATCTTAGGTATCTTAATATAATTATATAGGTACCTTAATAAATAAGTGGACACGGTTTTTGATACAAAAACAGAAGCTAATCGAAGATCGTACTGTGCATGTCGCTGCGTAAGCCGCGCGGACTGCTTATCGAATCGCTGAGAAGCGCCGTTTGGCACAAGTCGGCTGGAGCCAAATTCAAATCGCTGCTGGAGACAATTGGAAGGTGTTGCAGACGTCCGCTGCTCCAGGCGATGGTCAGCACGACGGTCGTGGCGTTATCCTTTTGATTCTGGTAGAACTGAATGTAATTCGGTGCCTCGCCTGGGAAGCCCTGAACCAAGGAACAGGGTTTCACGTCACTTATTCGCGACGTTTTCCCGACTTTGGTTTTGAAAATGGCTATAAAAGGACTGTCCTGTAAATGGCAAAACGAAGATCGATGATGATCAGGGTTATTTATTTATTTATTATTTATTAAACATTTCTATTTATTAAACAAATTTGAGGATTGTTATTGAAAGACAAATTTTGTTAAGTCATGAAGTGTAGTTTTTAAATCATAAATCGAGTCAAATGAACAAAATACACATTCCATTAAAATGTAAATTCTTTTTTTCAAAGGAACAAATAAATATTTTTGTTTTTACTTTTTGAGGAGTTCATAAAGTACCTGAAACATGATTGCCAGATATCTCCCAGAAATATCCCAGTCCATGGCGACGACTCTACCACCGACCGTAACTTCGTCGTCGTCGTTCAAGATATATGTAACTTTACTCAAATCGATCAGTGGGATGGCGATTTTCATATCGTTCGAAACAGTTGCGTTTTTCGTCTCGAAAACGTGTTCTCGCAGTGGCAGAGAGAAAACCATGCCTGGATCCTCGGTCGATGTGAAAATCAGAGACAAATTTGGCCCAAAACAGGCTGCAGCCACGCGACCGTTCGGGACTGTCCATTTCTCTGCATTCCAAGGGGTTGCAGTTTCCGTGTTCCAAACTCTGAAAAACAATAATATTCTTTCAGTTCTTCCGTTCAAACGCAACTTTTTTCACTGCTGTTTGTCATAGAAATAATATACAGCTGTTTAAGAAAGTCCAACGAAAACGTTAAAATAAAGATTAAGCTTTGAAAAAGTGCATGTAAATGTACACGTTGATTATTCTTATTTGCCAAAATTTCAATGATTTTCGCCGACTATTTTTCCATAAATTAATTATTGGTAAGTAAATTTTATAATAAATACATAATGATAAAACAAGACTTTAGTTATCATTTATTTATAATAATTAACATAACAACATCAAAATATTTGAATGGTTTAAAAAAATTGTCCTAACAAAATTACTTAAAAATACATTAACATTTTAATAACATAGCAATATTTTGCTTGGCACCCTAAATATCCGACCCTTTACGTAATAACTACTTTAATTTATTATTGGTTACATATGCTACCTGAAAGTGGTACCACAGCTTGTCGAGAGCAGTCTGGAGCCACATGATGACCACTTAGCCATACATAATCCACCACCTCCTACCCTCCTAAGTGGTACACCGGATTCTCTTTCAACGTCCCATACCATCAGACTCAAATCTGACAAACAACAGGATACCAAGAAGTCGCCCTGCAATTGAAAAGGCATTAGTTTTTACAGAACGAATACATCACACAACTTAAGAATACTTAAGGGGAGGTGGAACCCAAATGACAATCTATCATTTTTATCAGAATGTCTTGATATTTCAGTACTAAATTCATATCACTCGGAATAAAAAGAACATTGAGTGAAACACATAAAAAACTACAGTAAAAGAATTTGTTGTGAGTTTTTCATGATTTTTGAGTGGCACCTTAAGGTTAATTTATTTGGATTTTTTATCAATGCATTTATTTTCTTGACTAACGATGCTAAATTCATAATTCATTTGTAATCAATTATTGT
>JABFPB010000225.1:0-47476 GCA_022817645.1 Ceratoteleas bidentatus
TTTATTAGTTCCAAGTAAATCTTCATTTAGCGCAACTAAATTTTGGCAAATAAGTGTATTTATTTGAGACAACTAAATTATTTTTCTGGGTGTACTTTTGAAAAAAAATCACCAATTTTTTTCTTCGTTATAAAACTAATTCGTAAAAAAAACTATTTTCGCAACTTTTACGAATTAGTATTCTTAGTGTTTGTAACAGTGTATTTTATTCGTTACGAAAATTCGTTGAAATAATTTGTATACGATTTTTTTCTGTTACATTTTACACATCAAAATTCATTATTACATTTTTGAGACATTAACCACCTTCAAAGGATATCATACATGAGTCTATGTGTTATTTACTCTATGTTGAGTTCTAAGTTAATACATATTTGGGTTTATTGACTGTGTTAATGTGATCTTATATTACATATAACATATATTTTTATATAATAGATATATAAAATTTTGCGAATGAATTATAAATCTCCATAATTATAAATAAACGGTTATACTGTCTCCACATATAACAATCCATTAAATTACACTAATAGTACAGTAAAAATACACAGATTGACCAACCTATAAAGCAATTTTAACTGACTGGCATCATCTAAATTATGTATAATAGTACCGTTTATTATTCTTTACACTCAGAATAGAGTACTATTCATATAATAAATGCCGTAAAGTCCCCCCATATTTACAATTCGACTCCAAAAAAATTTTCCTTTTAAGGTGATGTTGAAACTCCTCTGCATCGGAGTTAGTGGCTCTTTTAATAAAAACAATAATAACACATTGTTTTAAATAATCGATCATAACGAGAGTCTCTACTTATTCGAGAGTGAAGTGAAAATTTGAAAGATAACTTTCAACGAAGTATTTCAGCGTAATTTAGAAAATACGATATATGGTACATCGTAAACTAGTTTACTTTTTATGGTTTCACGTAAGTATAAACGATTAATTTGTAATGGAAGCGTGTAAAAAAAGTCAACAAATTGTCAGTAATAACGCCTTCGGCAAAATTAAATACATTATTAAAAATGAATTACTAAAAGTTGTTTTAAATTTACAGTAACTTTTACCAAATCACACAGTAATCATGCGACCACTGAAACTAATCATTGTAACTGCAAAGAACTGTTCCCAAATGACGTAGTAAATTTCGCTTTCTGATGAAATGATAAATGAATTAATATTTACCACACCACACAGGAAAAGATCTCAAAACTTACAACCATTTTCTCAATCACTAAATGGTACGCTAAAGGGAAATTTGCTCTGCATTTAAGAAATACCAATAAACCCCTTTCTCTTTCCTCATCCCAAATTTCCTGATTCGACCCACTCTCCTTCTCATTCGACCCACTCGATCCGCGCTTCCTGAAGATGATTCCTACCCGACACGTGTGTCCCCGCGGACCGCGTTTCGGGTAAATATTTGTACAGCACTGTTCCAGCCAGACCGCAGAAGGGGGGCCTCCTGCGTAGGCGTCTCGTGGGCGAACGGGCCGCGTATTACACGTACACGAAAGCGATGTGCACGCGCGATACCTACATGGATTTGAGGCCCGGCGGGCACTTACACAGCGGCCGCGACAGGTCCGCCTTGCGCGCCGCGTTATTCATCGCGGTCCGCGAGAGCTCGCCCGTCTCGCTTATGTATATGCATGCGCTCCCACGTGTGATCCGCAATGTGCAATAGCCGATAACTCGCGGAGAAATGGCGCTTTTTCGCGCCACGTGATGTCATTGTTATTTCTGGATTGGCACGGCGGATCGCGTTAATCCGTGACGAGGTTCCCTAATCCCGCGGGAGGAAAAAGGTCGGCCCGTGACGTCCGGGCAAGTGGATTAGAGGCGTCGGAACGAATGGGGAACTCGGGAAAAAGTGGCGAGCTGGGCTATTTTTCGGACGGTCGATCGGGGTTCGAGATTTGGGACGGAAGGTGGGATTTCGGGTTGGGGCTGTTTGTTTTATTAATAGGCGTGGCTGATTGGATCGGAGGTGGAACGGGAGCGAGAACCGATGAGGAAAAGTTGCGGAATAATCTTTTCTAATAATTGCTGGCTGTGTGTTGGTTTATTAAAGGGATTTTGAGGAATTAAAGCGGAGAAAGTACGGAGAGGAAAGTATATTTCGAGAAATTTTTGGATAAAAGTTTTTGCGGGAAAATATTTGGAAAGGAGTTGGAATTAGAAGGGATTTAGAACAGTTTTTCAGAGCGATTTTCTTTTGTGTGAATAGGATGAGAGGGTCGATTAAATGGCGGCAGAGTTTCCAAATCGTAAATCCCCGGTGGTTTGATTGAGAAATAAAGTATCTCGCTGAAAACGCGGAGCTGCTCGCTCGACGCATATCTGCCATCACTTAACCCCGCTGACATCTGTCAATGGTTTCCGGTTCGAATATCACGATCGCATTTTAATTGATCAAGATTAGTTCGAAACGCTGATTGCATTCAAACGTTTATTATCCGCGTGCAAATTACGCTTGCTGACTTTCCGTTCGCAGACCGAAAAATGACTTGCAGCATTTCATGAAAAATGCAGTTTTCTGTTTTACTGGTAACGTAACAAACCATTAACATTATGACACGAGTTTAGTTTAAGATTAAAAACGAAATTAATCGAGCGAATTCAGCGTAGACATAATTTTTCTCTCTTTGCGCTTATTATGCATTTGGTATTTCAACTGCTTTCATTTCACTTTCGATTTCAAATCTTTTTCCCTTTTTATGTATATTTGTACTTTTGAAATTATCAAATCATTTTACGACCGAAATAATGTATCAATTATGATCTATGTACACCAAGGGGACAAAACGCATAATTTTTTGCGATCGGTTATCGCGTTTGCGCAATCCCGGGCGAATTTCCGAAACTGGGTCAGCCTAAATACGGTCGTCCGGCGACCGGACTTCATTGACGCAGCGGCGCTCAGGAGAAAACAATTCCCGAAAACCAGTCAGTTAGATAATTGATGTAATTTCAGCGTTTCAATACTCGGAACTTGGAGTCGCTTATTACCGCGCTTCCTCTCGGAGAGAGGCAGCCGGAACGCCCGATAAAGCATCGATTTTACGGCCGAAACTCGCTCGAAACGCGAATAAATTAAACAATAACACCACTCCGATATATTTCCCAGGTGGTCGCGCGCAAAAAGCGCAGTCCCCGGGGCGCCATTTTTTCCATATCGCTGTTTTGTCTGTCCGCATTATTATCAGACGACAACTTTTCGCCCTCCCGTAAAAACGTTTATGTCCCCGCGAACTTGTCCAGCGCGAAAACATTTGACGATCCTACACCCACGCCTGCATTTACATCTCGCGTCCAAGCATGCATTATCGCGCCTGCACTTTCTAGCCTCGACTTTTTATCAACAGTCCGAGAAAAGGGTCTTTTGTTAAGCCAATAATCGGACCGAGTGCAGATCGTCTCCGATTTTCCAGCTTCAAATGCAAATTCAGATTATTCTTTTTGCCGGAATTATGATGCAGCAAGCGGGTCTCCGTAAAATACGCGGACAAAAATGGACGATCTTCGGCTTTTCGACGGTTTACGGCGCCGTTTCGAAAGTCCACTTTGTAACACTTCGATACGCCTTCCCGGTTTAAGAGCCGGTGTTTCGCGAATGACCGCTAATGCAATAAAAGCGGCATGACCGCGGCGTTAAAGTGTCCGTCGAAAAGCGAGCGGACTTGTCGAAAGGGAAACGTCGCGTTTTGTGCGGCCGAGCGGCCGCAATTATTTGCCTCGCGGAGCCATTAAATTATCGATATTGGAGCGAAATGTTCGAGCGGAGACAACACGACGCGCCCGGGCAACGGAATATTAATTTTCGTTCGGAAATGCGCTCGAGATTAATAGCCGCGTTAAACCAACAAGGCGAACCGTAAAAACGCCGCGCGAGCGGCCGACTTTCTCGATCGGCCGAGTAGGTGTACACGGCTCGAGCCATCACGCGAAATATGAATGTGATATTGCGGATTCGGGCGGCCGTCTAGACGATGGGAACCCGCGCGTTTCGTGATTTCGGCCGACGCGAGCCAGCCACACGGAAATTCGGGATCGCGCAGGCGCCATGATGATCGATGTTGTGGGAACTGCTGAGAATAGATGGGGAATCTGTTAATTCGGATTCAATGTCGGGAAAAATTGAGCTAAAATGAATGGGGTTGATTGAGGGCTTTGGTCATGGTAGCTGCGTTTTGAATCTCATTGACCTGAAACATTGTTATTTATTTTTGAGGAGATCTATTGGATTTGAGTTGTAGTTGAAATGGAGTGAATTGAAGGATAAATAAGGAAATAATGCCATTTCGTTGTGGATATTGTTGAAGTTTCTAGTTGTACCGATAAGTTTTTTAATGTGTTAAGAAAAACAAATTGGAACTGGGATTATTAAATATTTCAAATTTTAGAACAAAATTACAAAATTTATATAAAGCAATCGATGAATATTCACTATTCGTCTTAACTAAAATGAGAATAATAATTATTGGATATCTTGAGCCAACATTTTCAAACAATTAATATCGTACAATTGCTATATAATTAATATCGGAAATTAATATCGAATTCTCTTAAATGAATGCAAAATGTTTCTTAACTATTTCGCACAACGATGTTGCTTTAGTCCAAAAGGAAAGTAACTTTATCATGCAGCTTTTCGAATGAATGCAACATTCTTTTTCAGTAAAAAGGAATATAATTTGATTTTTTCTTTCTCAGTCAAAATGGGTAATGTTAATCACAAAAAATAATGATAATGTTATTTTAATTTATAATATTATGTATTGCGAATAAATAAATTCAGAAATATACTTTTTTTATTCAAAAGCATAAATTAACCTAAGAATATGTTATATTTTCCATACAAAAGAAATGCACTGAAATTGGCAATGTCTACTACAATACTTATTCTGCAGTATAGTATTTACAATTTTTAAAATGTAAACACTAATATAATGAGCTTTTTATACATTCTAAGTTCAATAAAAAGACATCTTTTTCAGTAAAAAGAATTCATTTCATTTTGATAATGAAAATAATGTTGCTTTAAACAAAGTGTTTTTCTTTGAATTATGCTGTACATTTAAAATCAAAACGTTAATTTTGTAAACAAAGAATAACTGCATCGAAAAGAATTCTTTTTCAAAAGGCAATCTTTTTCAATCAAATCGAATATCTCTAAGAGTGTTGATAAATATTTTTCTGGTTTTGAAACGCTGTTTCATTAATAAATATTTTTTCAATTTTCAACGCTGATTCGAAGATAAATATTTCTCCAGGTCTGCAATTTGTATCGCGATTAAAAAACAATCATTTCATCATTACAAAAACATAACCAATCTTCACCGTCTCAGTCCAATGCGAAAATTAGTCGCATTAGCGCGCATTGGATTTTTAATGTCCGCCGCCGTTTAGCGCAACGAAAAACCGTTCGTCGAAAACTAGCAGACAAACTAACGCGCGGCGATCAATTTCATCGCACAAACCCGGCAAAACAGCAGCGTGTGTTTTGATAATGCGTAAGAATAATAACGCGCGCTTCGACCGCCGCGATTACCCACCGGGAGCGATTTCTCACGTCGTTTCCGCCCGGGCTTATCTAAACACGCATCGGAAACGGCCACCTATTTATTAGGCCACTTTTTCCCCAAGGTACGCGTGCGCCGGCAACCGCCGGATCACGATCGCGCCGTTAAAATTAGAAAACCTGGGAACCGTGGATTGTGAGAAAAATGCGATCTCCAATTTCGACGTGTGCGAAGTTCGGGAATCCCACGACAAATTGCCCGACATATTTTTTCCCGAGAAATCGACCGATTTCCTCTCTGTTTTGTTAGCCGCGCGTTTTCGGAAGCTATTCCGTCTTCGGGTTTATTTTTGCGCTTAATTTTACATTTCCAGCCGAAGTATGTGTATGAGTGTGTGAGACTGTCGGTGAAAAAATTGCGGCGCTCGAAAACGCAGAAACGACAAAAGGAGAAACGCGAGCGAGCGATTCCAAGGCGGACCGATGAATTCGGCCTGAGAAAATGTTGCGCGAGCGAATTTTTCGGGGCATTCCGGGCGCGGTGCGCGCGCAACTGGTCCATTCCAGAGCGTCTGCGGCGCTCCGGCAGAATCTAGTACCTGTCGGCGTGACGACTTCGACGTCTAAAACCGCAGGCCTAGCTCGTGCAGGAAGCACGTACCAGGAACGTGGGCGCGAATAATCGCGTGCAGACAATCGGCCTGAATGATTTTATGTCGTTAGACCCCCATCGCGCGCAACTCCTAAACTCAATTGGTCTCGAGCCGTGCAATGAACTGTTTAAGACATCCGCCCGGACGTTAAATCCGGCGAAATAACAATTTAAGCGCGATTACTTCAAGCATCGCCTTTTATAACTATGAGAAATAGCGTGAAACGATTCCATTGACCGCCACGGTTTCATTGTCGAACGCCTTTATTTATTCGGGCCATTACTTTTGATTAAGAGGAATCCGCAGGAAAACTCGAGCACGCGTTAATGTCCTCGTGATTTAACGTTTCTGATGCGGAGATATTACGAGATGTGTCGCAATTTAAGTGACAAGTTACAACTCTAGATTGGGATTTGTTTGTCGGAGTTACTGAGACGTATCTGAATGATTAGAACAGTGATTGCTGTTTTATTTTCAATTATTGCTAATAATGTTTCTCAATATTTTATATATAATGGATATTTATAGGTTTTCAATAATAACGAATTTTAAGTTAATTGGATAATTAATGTTTGGAAATTAATAACATGGCCTTAAAAATGCCTATTTGATGATCTTCAATATCCATAAAATAAAGGAAATAAATTTACCAGAACTATGCAATTTATAAAAGTATTTCCAAGAGATTTGGCATGATATGTTACCATTTTCAGCGAATAGAGTTAACGATCGATCGTGAAAAACGAATTTGAAAAATGACCCATCGAATCGTTTGTTCAAATTATTTATGCGCGAATGAACTCGTAATAGCAAATGGTCGACAGGATTAACACCGTCCTCTTATCTCGCGTTTCTTGGTTCGAATCGCGTTCACGATTCCGTTCGGTCGATTTTTCTATTTCGACCAGCGCGAGTAAAAAGAAGCTGCTTTTTCAGCACTTCGTGCGTGTCGCTGCTACAGGTTTCGCTTGGCGAGGTTTCTATTTTACTGATGCAATATCTTCGCTCGGCAATAAGATTAATTAAAAGATTTTGGCTTTCTTTTGTACGAAATGATTGATGTTACGGCTTGGCTCAACAAAAGCCGGCTTTATGACGGCCGATAATAACAGGAACTTAACGGGACATTTTTGATGATCGATCCATTAGGCAATTAAATAATCGTACGTACAATTTCGAGTCATTAGGTCGGACGTAAAATGAAGCTCGTCGTTTTTCTCCTCCAAAGAATAATAACCCCGAGCTACCGAGCTGGCCGCGATTGATTTACCGATCAATGCTCTAGATTAATTTATACGTTTCTGCGACTTGAGTTTGCAAATTAATAGCTCAAGTATATTTTACGAGCGCGCGGAGTCAGTATAAAACGCGATTGGAAACACCGGGAAATATGAGTGAAAGTTCATAAATCGCGCGCGAGGAAATGCGGGAGGCGCGTTTCAGCGCGGCCTTTTTTCATACCGATTTTCTTCGGTTTCTCTATTGTTTCCTGCAAACCGATCTTGATAAGAACGAGCGGAGCATCGACCCGTCATCTCGATTCAATAAATTTCCCTTCCGCAAAAAATGCAAAACAATTTATACCCGAACCAATAAATGCCGCGATAAATCCAAAAAACATTTTCCAATTCCAATATCCTTTCTACGCCTCGATAAAACCAACACTGCAAAAACCTTTTTATTATTCAATTGCTCTTTGTGCCCCATCTTTTAACGTTTTCCAACCCTCGCATAATGCGTAACCGAGTTTCAATTCATAAAGATTTTTTTGGCCCCGAAATCGGCGACTTCCGACTTCGCGAGTTCTCGACACAAATGTGACCAAAAATCGGCCGTAATTGGCGTCCGGTTCGTCGCTGAAACACGTGAAACCGCATAAGTTATTGTTCGTGCATTGAATGTGTGACATGCATGGCATTTGTCACACGAGATACATCCCGAGTCTCGCCCACCTACATCCGCTGCGTTCGCTTCCATCTATGAGCCGCGCGTCGCTGGACCACAATTCATTGAACGTCTCAAAAGCGAACGAAGGTCGAGACGCGCGCTGATGCAATCGCGCCTTACGGAATATTTAAGCGTCGTGCGTGTAATGGGCGCTGACATGCGCCCGCCGCAGAAAAGCGCGCAAAAAAACGGTTTTGCAAGCGGCCGCAAAAACGGCTGCGGTCGTTACGATCGCTGATAGTAATTGGAACACGCGCGAAAAAGTCGCGGACATAGTTGCGGGTGAAAATGCTACTCGGCTTTATTGCCGACGCGAGATATGAACGCGATACGTTAAGGAATATATCGGTCGAGGTGGCGTTTTTTAGAGTCTGAGGTAGATCGGTTTGTTGGTTTAAACTGGTTGTTTATTCAGCAGATATTGTATTTTCCAAAACATTAAAGTTGACAAAAGTGTTAAAAAATTTCTAGGATTTCCTCAGTAAAAAAAAATCTAAAAGCTATTTCAATTAGATCGTCTTTGATTAGTTTTATATAGTTTTAGATATTTTTTTGACCAGATTTAGATCAAAATTTGATCACATAGGATACCATATAAATTGTTTTTAACCTGGGATGAAATTACGGTTTTTTTTTCTTATAAATCACGCGTTTTGGAGTACAAGACCAACTTTCGTATCTCACTCGCATCATCCAAAATTCAATCTGACAAGAAATGTTATTACAAAAAGTCCTTTCGAAAACCTCTCGAAACCAACCTCCCAGTTCCCCTCCGATTTCACAATTGCCCGGCGCAGTATCTGACAATCAAAATCCATAATTCTTCCCGAGCCCTTGACGTTATTCCCGGCTCTACTGTATTCGGATCAAGATGACATCGTCTTCTTCGGCCCGTGTTTTTGACGATTTTTATTTCGCCGCGTCGTAAATCGCTCGCACGTGACTTTTACTCGGACCCGATCCCCGCCTCGATCGCGTCACAACGTCCGAGCAATTATGCAAACGCCGTTAAGACCGTCGCCACCTTCGGCTGCCTAATTAAGGAACCCGGCTGCTTACGGCGACGAGAATGAGCGCGTTTCGGGAATCGGATGTGGAAACGGCCGATACGTCATGCGTGGGCCGGTTCGCACGTAGGCCGACTTATCGGCCGGCCGGTAGCGTGACGGGAAAAACGAGACCCGACAGCGCTCGCGTAAGAGTTGCGCGTCCACCTGTTTGTGCAAACCGCGTAACCCTTTACTCGCCAGACTGCGTGGGTCTCGCGAAATACATTCAGGCAATTACTGCACAAAGAAAATCCGTTTCCCAAACAATGACATCTGCATGCAGAATTGCAATCCAGTCAAGTTCACGTGGCTGCAAATAGCACGTAAACATTGAGCAATTAACCGATCGAAATGCCGATTTCTTCACTGCGATTCATTGTCACGTTTGTTTATCGCATTTCAGAAAAAGGCTTGCACTTGAAGGTTCAAGTGTTGTGTGTACTGCCGAGCGCCGTTTCTCTTTCGGGTAAAAAGTATCGTCGAGGGGTGACGTCATAAAACACGTCATACCGTCTGGCCATCGAAAGTGAAACTTTCTTGTGCGCGGTTTTTCGATTCCCAGGCCGGACTGTATTAAACGTGCTGGGCGGCTGCGTGGGCAAAGTATATTAACCGCAGACGCTGTCTGCGAAGCAAAATAACGCCGCGCCAACTATTCCGCCGAGCTAGGAATATGCACCGAGACGGACGTCAGACGCCGTCGCCAGTTCCGCGCGAAATTTCTTCAATTTCCCGCGACCACGCTGCCTGCTCGGCCATCGGAATATTCAATGAATGAAGCATTTTTCGAGGACGCCCGAATGGCCGTTTCACTCCCACACGGAGCCTCTAACTATTCGTTTCCTCAAATTTATGAGCGGCTCTCGGGTGTTTACTTTTTGCGCGAAGTAACGCCGGCGAATTTTTTTTCTCTCGAAGAAACCGCGGCGTAAGTGTTGCGTCCAAGTGCGAACTACTGTTAAGTGGCTTGCGGTTCGCATTATTTATGTCATAGCAGCCGTTCGCCTCGTGTCGTTGCACTTGCCGATCCGAGAATCAATCAGCCGAGCCGATCCGATCTCGAGGAAGATATCTCGCCGTAATATTACACGCGTTCGAACATCCACCGGGCCACATTCCTAGCGTTATCGGCACGCCGATCGCCGATTTCAGGACCGAAAACCGATCACGCCAACGCGCCTCGTCAGCCGATCGACTTGTCGGCGATTTCTGAACTTTTCCCGCGCCAGCGTCACACAGTCTCGCGCATTAAGAAAATTAATAGAGCGCGACCCGGCGTGTGTAATTTCAGCGTTTCAACACGCCGGCTAATCAGTGTTTGCTTATTCAAAATCGCGCCCGTTGTTGGCTGCGAACGGCCGATTCGCGATTATAGTAATCTTCGCTTTGTCCGATTGCGTTGGCAATTAAAACCGGTCGCGGTTAGGCGAGATTTATGACTTTATTTCGACGGAACTGTCGGAGGAACTTTGCCGATCGCAAAAATCGCGAAATCGTTTCGCATGCAAATTTCGGCGGTATACATTAAAAGTAACCGTGTGCGTAACTGCACCGACTGCAACGAGCCGTGGCATTTGACTCGTCACGAGCGCGGTTTATACGAAACGCCGCCTGATGCATAGGTACGACGGCCGTACGTCGTACACGTGCCTCGAGCAAGCGCGTTTACAGTACCCGGGGTTTACACATCGAACTTCTTACTCGTTACTTTTTCACTTTATGTAACTGAATTTCGTTATCGTGCTTTCGCTCCGGCATTTTGACGTGCGGCAAAATTGCAGCGTCCATTCAAAATTCACGCGGCTGCTTGTAAAGTCATCGAAAATTGGGTAATGTACTCAGAAAAATGTTCGTACCTACTTGGAAAACAGTCATTGTAACTTTTTCCAGATTATGTAGTTCTACTTGATGATTTATGAAAATTTATCATATGAAATCGGTAATGATTTTGTACCACGATTACTATAATAAAAAATACAATACTAAAAAACCGTTATAGAATATTTTTCTTTGCATTTTTGTATAACTTTGTCCATGAAGTTGTTTTTGCAGTACCGATTTATTCGGGATGAAAATGCATTTATCGTTTGTTGAGTTTGATCGAAGATCGGTAGTTTATGCAAGATACGCTCTGATATTCGTAATTTCGCGACACCCAGTATAAATGTCATTATGACCGGGAGGTGTGTGCCGTGCTCGGAATCTCGCTCGCGGCGTATAACGATCGGTAAATCGGACATTTTAAAGAGCGCTCTCCGGCTCCCGCGCTATCGCAAAGGGCAAGCTAGACACTTTCATGTCTTCGTGCACGTTCACACACGCCGCGCGGCGCACGAAAAATCGTTCGCATTAAAATACCCGGCCTCGTCCCGGCGGCTCGCATAACCCACGTCGCGCCATTATTTATTCACACGTTAATTGCTCCGCCACTTTTTTTCGCCGCAAACTTTTAATCTGATCAACGCCGCCCGCGGGAAGACGGATTCGAGGTTTTGTTCGTCCATTTCGACATTCGCGCTCCGAGCCAAACGAGTTAGAACAATAATGAGTTTTGCACTCCGCCCTTCGATTTCCAATTCGACCGGCGCTGAGATCGCGACAGCCGATAGATCCGGAGAATGACTGATGCTAAAATGGCTGATGGTAGTCATGTAATTTCCGGATTTGAACGGATATAAAATGTATAGAATTTAACATTAAAGAACTGTAATGTGTATGTTTTTATACCAATTTTACCGATCTCTTAGAAAATGAATTTATAAAAGGTACGACATATCTCATCATTTTTATTACATAGCTCGTAAAAAGGACGTACTTTTTTAACAAAGCATTATGAATTCATATTTGCTGAATTTATAGCCAGTCCCAGCGATATTAAACTCAGTTACTAACTACAAATTGTTACTTCAATACGAATAGGATTCGTAAAGTTTTACCAATTCGTTTTCGCAATAGAAAAAGTACAGAAAAGCTTTTTCTATCGCTAATTTCACTTGCCAAAAATATGGCGGAAAGTCTCTAAATTGATTCCGAAAGTGGGGCCCGATTCCGATCCGACTTTCGAAATCGGAGATTCGCGGTTTACCGTGGGATTCCAAGTATACAATAGCCGATTCAGTATCCTCGCGACGTCGCCACCAAAGTGCTAATGACGATGGAGATGTAAAGGGTGATATAAAATGCGTCGAAATCGGTTGCCGGACGAGCGCGCAAATTGCCCGAACGCTCATAACGAATGGCTCGTCACAGTCATATTTCGCCGCTCGCTGGGTTTATTTGCACAATTTGTTCTACATATTAATTAAATACGAAGTCACCGCGGACGATGTTTACTGTGATTGGCTGCCATTACTCGCGCCCTCTTTTTCTAACCGAAAGCTCGTCGCGTCGCTTGACGCCAATTATGCCGTAAGAATGCCGACAACTTATTCAGCCCGTTACCCTACTAACCATTTATTCGATGTATATTAAAGCTTTACGTATGGGTCCGGTGTCACGTACGTATGCAAAGTTAACGGCGGATGTTACTTTGTACAGCCGGCGAATTAATATTCCCGTGATATTTGTTCAGCGCCGCCTCGTCGCTCTGGGCCAAGAAATGATTTTGTAAGGATAAGAAATGAATGAGTGAAACTCCTCTGACGAGGTATGATGTATTGTTTGGGTGGAAATGGTTAATTGAAAGCGTTTTTGCAGACTAAACCGGGACCGGGTAATTACCTTCGCCGAGGTAGTTTTTTTTTTTCGTTTTTTTCGATACCATTAATTTATTTAATCGCCTGTTTGTAACTGTAAACGCAACAAATGGGTTTACGATTTCGCGTAACTTTAATCGGCGTTTCGTTACGTCGACAATTAATGCGGTGGCGCAGAAAAAATCCGATCCAATTCGACGGGCGGTTGGAGAATCAGTGTAAAGTTGAGGCGAAGTCAAGCACCTTCCGAGAAAAATGAATCCCCGGCGTTTTTCACACGCCTATCCCTGTTAACGGCCTGACTAAATTCGATCGGCTCGTCTCATATTATGTCATACTGCGATGACCTAATACCAAACACCAGACGATCCCTGTTACAACCTGCTTTTGGAATTCACCGAAGTATTTCGGATTCGTGATTCCGTGGATTTGCGGCAGCAAACGTGTCGGATAACACGGTCGTCTTATTTATTTTAAGTAGATTATACTCAATTAATTGGCTAATTAATGTTGCTGTGGAAGCAGTTGGTTTAATTAAATTGCATGTATTTACAAGTAATAAATTTGTAATGTTAGCTGGCCGATGTTACTTAAAAAAGGCAAGAATGTTAGTAAAAAATGATGAGATCAGATAAAAGACTAAACTTTTCCATATAATACATTTTAAGAACGGAAACCTTTCGAAACTTAAGTCGAAGCTTCAACCATTAATTAAACGTGACATTTTTAGGTTGAAAACAAATAAAAAATCGAACCAAGAAAGTAGACTTCCTCCTCGCAGCGACTTCTCTCACATTAGTTCTTACCTTATGCATTCTAATTCTAAACCGCAAGTTTCACGGCCAATATTGTTTATTTAACACGTGTCGTTGTAAATATTTGAGACTGAGGCGTAGTTGAAACCACATGAGTCATAAAATTGTTAATTTAGATAAAACAATTTAATCACGTGGATCGCACACATGCAGATCTAATTTGCTAAATCGCGATATTTCCGTTGCAATCGTTAAGTCAATAATTGTCATCGTAAATTTTACGATTCACGTCATTAATTTAATGATATACTTTGTAATCTTTGCGATGCATTTTGTTGCTTGCCCGACACACATTGTAAATGTATATGGGGGTTTCTTACTTTTGCAAGGGTGAAATTTGCACTCGGGTAACATCATTCCCGACTTACGTTGCAGGTCGTAAAATCCCCCGATCTTCCTTTGCGAAACTGAACTGCACGAACAATCATTGCAAACTGCCTCTACCTACTCTTCGTCATGCATAAAATGTAGTACGGCTATCTAAACAGCACTTTAAAAACAGGCAAAGTCTTTCACAAAATTATTCACAGCGTATCACAACCGCAGTAAGAATTGTCTCGAGTGAACGGTTTTTAGACCGGATAATAAAATGTAGAGGAATAGAAACAGGATGGAGTATATCGTAGAAAACTGTAGCGTTCGGTTCAGAGAATGACGTTGTTGGAATTTACTCCATCATTGACACGTTAATGTCGCATTGCCAAACTAGAATGTTAATTCTAATGAAAACGTCTTAATAACCTGTATTGTTAAGGCCATTACCGCGTGTCGATTGAGTGTTAAAAGATGTTTAAGGAAAAGCTGCGAGAAGCATTTCTCTCTTGAATTGACTGAAATGAAATTTTGATTGAGCGTGAAAACGACATTATCATATCAAAACTAAATCTTCACAGTGCTGACAAAATACAAGAAGTTATTGACAGTAGTATCACGAGAACAGATTATAAATTTTTTCTTTATAATCCAACATGTTACTTCCTGGGTGTAGTGACACAAAACTGACCTATCCCAACTAATTAAATGTATTGATTTATTTTAATTGATTATTTTAATATTTTTTGGGTCACACTCGGGAAATACGTTCACTGAACATGAAAATCTGTTGAGTTAACAGTTATTATTTTCTTGTTTTAATTATATCGAAATATATGGCACATTCACGTTGGCCTCGCTTCATTTCGGAATAAACTCAACATTCAATTATAGGTTAGTTAATGGAATTAATGGAATAATGTTTCTTGATAAACGGTGTTTTTAACGTTGCTTTAAGTTATCGTTATTTTCATCCTATTTTATCACAAGATTCCATAAAGTAAATACAGTTCCTCTCCGACAAAAAACCGTATAAATCCAATTTGTCACGACCATCCCTATTACTACCACTAAGTTTTTATCAATGTAGATTTAAACGTTCAGCTTAAATAAACTTGAAAATCCGGCCTTTCCAATCGTCGGCAATAATCTCTGCAACCTTCTTTTTTAGGGTGTGTAAAATACACTTCTCCACTTCCTGCTGACAATCTTACCATTAGTCCATCTTTTTTTCAACCAAATTTTTCACATTCAAACTAAGTAAACTCTAAAAATCCTTTCAAATAGTCAACAATAACTTCTTCATCCTCTGTTCCAGGATATGTGAAATACACTTCTCCTCACTTCCTTCAGACATCCTAACCATCATCCATCCTCTTTTTTCAAACAAAAATTTAGTCCTTCAACCTGAGTAAACTCCAAAACCCTGCTTTTCCAATAGTCAACAATAATCTATTTAACTCTCTATCCCGGGATGTGTGAAACGCTTGTCCTCACTTCCTCCAGACAATCTAACCATAATTCCATCCTCTTTTCTTCAACCAAAATTCAGACATTCAAACTAAGTAAACTCCAAAATCTCTCCAATAATTAGCAATAATCTCTTCCACCCCCTATTCTATGGTGTCTGAAACCCACTTCTCACACTTCCTCCAGACAATCTAACCATCCTCTTTTCCACTCTTAATCCTCATCCCATCTAAGTAACCCACCTCTCCCTCACCCTCTACCCAATCCACCATCAGCAGACACCCAGTCCAATCCTCTCCCATTGTCTACCCAGTCGATCCTCCAAACATTCCTCCCAACCCTCGTCCTCTCTCCCTCGCGAATTTCTGCGTGGAGTTTACACTTGTCTCGCTCTGCCGGGCGGCACAAAGGGAACCTGGCACTTTTGTCCTGCTGCAAATTGGCCCGGGCCGTCGCACAAAAAGGGCCCTTTCGTCGAAACCCGGGGCGTCCGGGTCCGCGGACAATGTCGCGCATTCGGACAATGCCCGGTCGCTGCGGCCGGGCGGCATTGTCGGCCTTTTTTCCCGCTGGCGCAAAAAGCTCTTGCGCCTCGCGAAGGGCACGCTCGGCCGCTTTTTTCCCAGCCGTGGCGATTTGCGTAGCGTGCAAGAAAGACGGCGGAAGGCGCGCTCCCGCAGACACTTGGCCAGTCGGCCGCCGCGCCAATCGGCTGTCTCGGCGCTCGCCGAGCGACGATTCCCACTCGCTCGGTCGCGCGATCAGTGCCGCGGCGATCGTGCAGACGAGCGCCGATGCTCACTTGGTCCCGGGGACCTATCGCGCTAAGCACGCCGGGAGAGCGATGACGCGGGCCCCGCGCCGAACAAACCGGTCGCCGTCTAAGCAGCGTCCAGTGACTCAGTGACCGCGCGAGTGATTGTGCATCGGGATGGCGCCGGACAAAGTTTCGGTAACGGCGACCACGCAGAACTTGTCGGTGTCGGTCGTTGGTGAGTGTTGCCTGACGATTTTTTGGTGATATTGTGACAGCAGCTTTGCGTTGGATGAGGAAATTTTGACAGATCGGTAGAAGGTTGGAGTGGAGGAGGTTTGGATTGGGAGGAGATTTCGAGGTTGGAGCAATTAGTGGTCTGAATTTGGAGAACGACTTTTTGAATGGGTTGATAAGAGAAGGGGAAGTTGTTGCAGGTTTGTTCGATGGAGATCTTGTTGGATCGGTGTTAGCGAGTGATCGGTAAGACTGATTTGAATGAGGATGAAGGGGTTTGGGATGGGAGGGAACATCAGATTTGGAGTTGTTAGTTATTAGTTTGAATTTCGAGAACGGTTTTTCGAGTGGGTTGTTAGATTGAGAGGTTATTGTAGGTCAGTTTGATGGAGATTTTAAGAGATCGGCAGTGGTAAGTGATAGGGAAGTTTGAATTGAAAGGGGGTGAAGGGGATTGGGTTGAGAGGGAAGAGTCGAATTTGAATGAGTTATTAGTTTGACTTTAGGGGAGGAATTTGGGAGTGGGTTGGTAGATTGAGAGGAAGTTGTTGTAGATTTGTTTGATCGAGATTATGAGGTTTGTTTGATGAAGTCAGTGGATGGGATTGAGGTTGGGGAAGTGGGTAATTGTGAAACTGGAGTTAAGTGACATTTTTGTTTGAAGTATCAGGTTTTTACTGGAGATAAACAGTAATTAGCAGTAGAACTAGTTGATCTTAACTATATAATAAGACTTTCTCAACATAAGAGAGATTGTTGATATTATTGAACTGAAGAAGCAGCAGTTGGATACATTTCAACGACAATTTTCGTAACTATAATAAAATTAAAAAATTAACGACAATCATTTTCTAAATACATCCATTCTAAATCCATTCTCTTTAGTATTCAAACCACTGTTTCCATTTAAACCTAAAATGCACCAGCAGACCTTAAAATTGTCATAAAATCTTCACACTTTCCTGTAAAGATAACACTATGCAAATCTTTTCCAAACCCTAACCCTGGGACACCTTACAGAACTTCACACCGAAAAACAATAAAATCGCACTAACAAAACAATCTACACAAACAGAACGCATCCCTGAAATTAACTTTTCTCGTTTTCACTTTTTCGAGGCACGTTTTCCGTCACCAAGACAACTGTGAAGAATAGTCTTATGTTTGTCCGACCGAAATAGTTTTACGACTTAATTTCCCTTTTTTTTGCGTCCCAAACTTCCCGGAGAAAATTGAGCGTCGCTGACCGTGTGAATAAGTACAGCCGGTCAGTTTTGAGTCACCTGTTGTTCGGACGGAAAACCGGGGGTTCGAGACAGCAGGTACCTGCGCGTCGGTGGCTTGGGAAAACGAGACTGCCGTGTCGTTGCGACTGCGTTTCGGGAGCGGTGAGAAGCGAGCGATGTTTGGCTTTTGTTGGCCGTCGCTAGTTTCATGCCGATTATTACAGTTTAAATAGCTGAATGATATCAGACTGCGGGATCTTCGGATTAGTGGCTGGAACTAACGCGGAAATATTTATTTTCACTTGAGATTCGCGTGTGGCGCGCGCAGCGCGCAAAGCAATTAGTTATGTAATTTGAAGATTAGGCGCTGATATATCTTACATCGCCGGTTTCGGTTTCCTCGGTTTTGTTAACCTCGTTGGTTCAAGGAGAAAATGCTCATTTCAGTTAAAAGAGCACCGAAGTCGTGCACTACTTTCGCGGCAATTAGCCGAAGAGATATTTTGTGTATGCAAATTGAAATATAAATTAGTAAATTAGGCTTTGATAATTCATCAATAACTTATGGAAACATTTACTGGCTTTAGAAAATAACTTGCAGTTCTTATAGCTTCATCATTTTACTATACCGTTTATTTCTATAATTTATATATACTCCGCGTAAAAGATACCAGCAGTTTCATGAGTAAATGGTAAACAACTAATTTCTTGGTAATTTCATATCAAAGCGATATATAAATTACTATTATTAAGGACAAGACGTATGCTTTTATGAAATTTATGCAAAACTTTAAAGTAAATTGTACGTAATTTCCGTTTTTATGCAATTCAAAACAGAAGAAAGCGATGTTATGTTATGTTTCGTGAGAGGTCTGGTTTTTGAGTTTTGCGTAGGGTGTAAAATCATGTTTAAGTTAAGTTACAGTTAGTTTTTATGGTAAACGTATACACGAGATTTAGAGTTCCTGACAAAAATTTATTCCGGCCGCAACAGACCTCTAATAAGTCAGCCTGATAACCTGATAGGATTATATCCAGGTACGTGACGCTTTTTGTCTTGTTACCGTATCAAGCAAAACTATCTAAATTAATCCATTCGTAGCTAAATTAGTATGATCGTAACCCTGCAACTTTTTATACGGATTTATTCTATCAAAATAATTGGGCTAAACTGATTGGAGCTATAAGAATTAGCGATATTTTATTTCGGTTCAGAATTTTTTTTATACTGGAACGTTAATTGCAATTTTGTAATCATTGTAAACATTCAAGACAGAATTTATATTTAAAATTGTTTACATTTTAAAGTCCTAACTGTAATAATTAATTGGAATCCAGACAATGTCGGGTCAGATTTCACTTCAGATTCACGATACAACGAATTATGGATACTCTGGAGAAAAGCATCGTTGAGCGAGTTACTTCAATCGGTTCATAAATAAGAGCAATTTGTTCTATAAATGTTTCGACCTGAAAGCACGGCAAAATCTATCAAATGACTTTTCATTGTAGCGGATTTTTCGAACGCGAATCCCAGCCAATCAACTTTCGAGCCGATCAGCTAAGGCTCAGCTTCAACTTGTTCTTAATGAAAAATTGACGTGACCATAAATTGACTCGCGACATTTCCATGCGCCGCGAATAATTAATTTATTTTACGGCTTTATTGAATTATCAAGTTCAACGCGGGGAAAGCACTGAACAAGCCATGTAAACATGTTTACCCGGCCACAAATGTGGCAAATTCGGTAAAAATTCGAGCAAACTGATTATAGGATCAGCGGATCACTTTCGTTTCGGTTTATCTGGTTCGCATTCATCAATTAAAGCGTGTCGCTGGAAAGTTCATGACGTGAACTTTCCTGCCGCATAATTCCGATATTAACCTTTTAGCAATTACAATTTTTACTACACGTTACTTAGGTTCGCACATTTTTCCGCCAGTCGACGTGAGGAAGACTTTCTTCATTGTTCAATGTGTAGCGTAACTGTAATTGAAATATTGTTAGATTATCTTCAATGTTTATTTAGTCATTTTTTTATTTTATATAATGTCCAATTAAAAGTTATTTACAATTCAACGTACTTTTTAATTTATGTGAGACTGATTCTTTATAAACAATTGAACCAAATGTCCAACTTTATGGTTTTATGACCAAAACAGCTTCAGTATCGGTAATAAATTCTTTATTCTCCGGATATATATTATATCGAATATCCTCCAGGAGAGTCACAGAAGAAAACATCAATGAATCGGCATCTTACGTAAAGCACCACCCAGCACAATCGGTTTCAAGGTACAATAAAACCAGTAAAAGAGTGTCTTCCAAGACTCGCTGACCTTTTTTCCCGAACCTGGCCAATAACAACTGAATCGCAAAAATCGGTATGATTCATTTGCCGCGATTCACGGCGGATGCTTTTTTCCATTCAGTCGTCTTCTGGCGTGGGCTTGAAATAAAATTATCCTTTTCGATAAAAAAACCTTGAAATTTCCGCTTCAATCGTCGGAAGCGTGCCGCTAATTGTAGGAAATCCGAGAGTTTGAGTTTTCATCCGGAAAAACCGGCAGCCGCTAAAAATACAACCGGATGGAGCTACTGAGGCGATCGACCCAATATACATTTAAATGGTTTGGAAATAGTTCACACCTGCAACGCATACCCATATCTTAATGCTTCGGTAAAAGTAACTCGAGTCGACCGATTTTCGGGATTAGTAAATCGACCATAATCCTCAATAAATTATCTGTATCCTATTAGATTCATTTGATATACTGTCGAATCGGACAACTCTAACTTGAAAATAGAAACTGAAGTGAATTCGAGTTTTAGTTAAAAGCAGCTTAGCGTCAAATGGGAATAATTTGAGTTAAAACTTTAGTTGAGTTTATTAAATTAATTGTTTTCTATTAACATTTGCTAAATATAGCAAATTTATTTTTCAAGTTAAACTCGGTTTTCTCTGAAATGAATTTGCATTGAATTTCTACAACGAGAATCAACGCTTCTATCTCAATACAATTCCGTAAACAAAACTAATTGAATTGAAGTCGGCATATGACGCAAATACGCGAATATCGAGCGCGCTCAGTAATTTGTCCTCGAGACTCTGCGCGATTAAACAGAGCTTCTAACTCATAAGAAACGCCGACAGATAAGCGGCGTCTAACTTGAGACGGCTGACGTCGCCGAAAGAAAGGTACGAGTGTCCGATTTGTGTTCTCGAATTATCTTGCGATGGCTTTCACGGATTATCAGTCGGTTTCGTGGTCAAATAAATCTGGCCGTCAGGTCGACTCGGATAAAGCGTTTGACGAATGTGTTCTTTGTACCGTCCATTATTAAACTGATTAGAAAGTGATATTCGCTTGATACGCTGCGTAATGGAATATGGGACTTTGGCGATTCCGCGCTTATTTTGCGCTTACGTAATCGGACGATTTATGCTCGAAATTACGATACGATAATGCGCGATGAAATTGATTAATGACAGTAATGTCAAAGCCTAATAGAATCTCATTGAAATACATGCAAATCACTTATAAACGTTTTAGTAGATAGTTTTCAGTCTGGAACTTAACAAAACTAGTCAACATCTGAGTGATATATCTTTGCAGAAAGTGTTGAAAATCTCTTTAGATTGTACCTCGGGGAAAAAACCAAATCTGGATTCGCTCTTATTGCCTGATAAGTTGCAGACATTCGGACTATTATCAGCCGTTCCCTAGGCTCTAAAGAATTTGGTTCCAGTCTAATAGTAATCTAGTTTACAATTTGGATATAGTTTGAAAAATGATCGATTTGAGATATTTTATGAGACTGTTTCATGATCCAGATTATATCGACCATTTTTGCAAAAAACATGACATTTCAGATTCTGTTATAAAAATTAACCTAGGCGAATCTAAACTGGCATCTTTTTCGTAAGAAGCGTCGATATCATGTCTGATTGTGGTTAGACTAATGTCGAGTTTTTTATAATCTGGCAACCGTTCGAAGTCCCGATCCTCTGATAACTTTACCCCCGTTGGTGTAGAATCGATCGATTTTTACAGCATTTGGTGTAAAATGAACATTATTTAGTATACAATCTCAATACTCCAAAACTATTCATTTTACACCAAATGGTGTAAAAATAGACTTCATCATACTAAGTCTATATTTGGTAAAGGATTTTTTACACTACATCCATATTTAGAATCTCCACGCGGGAAAATATAGTTTTTGTTATCGGTAAAATAAAATGGTCTAACTTCGTCGACCTAAAATCGATCACATTTCCCCGACGCAAGTGTCAATTTTCAAAGTGGATCTTGTTCCGGAGGAAAGTATGCAGATAAGGCGTGACACGAGGGGAAAGCAGATAGCGCGCAAAGTCTTCCGATCGGCGCGAATCGGTCGCTTTTATGGATTTAATAAGCTCGCGCACGTCGCGCGATAAATATAACGTCGAACTGGCGACGCGTTCGGCCGTTGCACTCGATTAAACCGCGCACCTATTACCTAATCGCGACGTCGTTATTTTCGTTCGATCCGTTAAATTGATCTTGACGACGGGCGCGTCGCCGTGGCGGCTCGTGTGTCGCGTTCCCTTAAACAAATATAGCCGGCAAACAATGATACATTGTTTATGGGACACAATGACGCGCGCTTCGGGCTTCGCCGACCCGATTGTGCAGCGCCCTGCTGAATTTACAATTAGCGCGCCACATTGTTGCCCGCTTGTGTACAACTGTCGTACAATAGACAAATATTTTATGAACAAATTGCGCCTCGGGAAAGTGACAAGTGAGTCCTCGCGAGACATCACGTCGAAGGGAAAGTCGGATCGGGTGTCTTTTTACGTTTTTTACGCCGCGAGATTATCTGCGAGGGGAAAAGAATTTCGGAAGAATGTCTCTGGAAATTGACGAGGAACGAAACGAGTTGCAATATTAATTTCCCACCAATCGATCCTCCGACGGCGATTTCTCCCGAAAAGTTTAATTTGCCATTCGCGGATGAATTGAATTTCAATGCATGTGCCTTATTCGCGGGGGATACGTTCATGTCGGCACTCAAGTTACGCTCGCTCATTTGCCTAGGAAAGTTTATAGAAATGTCGATAACGATAGACCGTGGAAACCGTCCGATTTTCACGGAAAGAATGCCGATTTGTTGCGGATTATCGCACTCACGGTGTTTTATAAAAATTGCTTCCAACGAGCGGAAACTCGTAATTCGCCAATTCGCTCATTGTGCACGCGTTATTATTCCGTAAATTGAAACCACTTTCTACTTGCGCGTCGAATTTTTCGCGACGAAAAAGTGTGCAAAAACGCGCCGGGAAACTGACTTTTACTCTCGCCTAGCGGTTTTATAAAGTCATTTTCTAACACATCCAGGATGTAATTTGTCCGGCAATAGCACAGTTTTTGCCGTCGATAAATTAAGCGATCGCGCGGTCGAAGTGTCCCGATAAATTTGCAAAAGCGCCCGGCGAAATGGAAATCGATTAAAAGTCGTTGCAGCCGGTGTCATAATGCGGCGAACTTAGACAGGTTTGCGAAACGCCGCCGCTTAATGCACATCAGAAACGCGCGTCACAATATTGAGATAGCAGACTGCTTATCCCCGAAGTGTTTGACAATGATTACCATAACGAGGTCAGTTTGCAAAAATGCCCTTTGTGCGACGTTGTCGCCTTTGTCTGACTGGCGCGTTTTCCGTCGAATGTGCTCCTCGATTTCGTCGCCGCTTATGCAAGCAGTGTGCGAAGTCTCGTTGAACAATGATTTAATAACAATCGGCTGTCAAATGTCAATGCGAGTCGCTCATGAGCTCACGAAACAGAAAGCCATTGAGAGGAATTGCAAAGAAGAATTATGCAATCCGTCCGATACACTTAGGCGAAAAGTAAACAATCGCCAAAGCGTCATAAGTGGACGATAATTGACCGCCGATAGTTCATAATTATCAATCCATCAAACCGCGATAAAATCTCCGACCAATTATCGCAAAATAATCGCCATCAACAATCAATCCGCAGTCCCAGATAACAATCGACAATCTCTCCCATTACCCGCAGTTTCCTTCGAATCTATTTTCCCTATCAAATTACCCACACTTTCCCCATGTTTGTTCAATAATCTTTAATTACCCCCCCCCTCCATTCCGCGATTTATCAATTGCCCAAATTACCTATTCACTCCGGATCCCCTACCGACCAATCACTCTTCATTGACCAAGTCTTGCCATTGAACGCCCAACAACACTTCTCCGGCAACAACCTCTCGAAAAAAGCAGCCGACAAAAACCGCGACAACAAAACCCCATTTTTCGAGAGCGCCACAACAGAGTCGTCCGTCCGATTTTTTTGTCCCCTCGAAACGAGTAGCGTAATTATAAATTATGACTGTTCAAATCCGCCGAGCGAATTTCTCAAGGGGCTTTGTGTCATTTCTTTTTCTGGTGGCAGCATCGGCTCGGGCGAACGCACGATCCGATTGCCGTTCCTACGCCTCTTCTTCTCCTTCGCTTCTTCTGCCGCGCGTCGGAGCTAACGAACTTCCTACCGAAGGCATCGGCCATTAACTCGGCAGGTTTCTCGGAATGGAGCAGGCCTCGATTCCGACGGAACCGCGTTATAAGGACCGGTCGTGGCCGCCACTCGTTCCTCATAAACGCGCTACGTCTGCTACGTGCGCGCAGCCCCATTGTGATGCGCGCGCCGCGATTACAAGCATCGCGATTATGTTAAAGCGCTCATTCCGGCGCGCGCATTTTTACTGCGGAAATTGACGTCGCGAGTTATGAAATCATTTCAGGAAACGTGCGGATCCAACGTCAGTTCCAAGTGGCTGCCAGGGCGAAAAGTGAGATGTTTGTTGTTTTGTCTGGAATGGAAATTGCGGTTTCGATGTTAACCCTGGTGGAAAGACAAGTTTAAACAAGGCTAACAAAAATTAAGAAGCGTGAGGAAATTAAGCAGATCTGTCTGGATATTTGCAGAGAAATGTAAAAGCGCTGAAAAAGTTCGATAATGTGGAAATTGAGGAAACCTTCGAGAAAAATTCCAGTGGGTGTTTTTAGAGGGACACTTTTTCGAATTTTCTAACAAAAAACGCGATTTTTGAAACCATTTCCAGAAATGCTAAAGTCTGCCCAAAAAGAATTTGCTGATGTTCGCAGATTTTGAAACAAGCTTCCTCTGTCTCAGAGGACTACATTTTTCCAATACGTTTCCATAAATGTACGGAAGAAGAGTTTTGTAAAACGTTTATTCTTTACAAATATTCATCGAAAAATAGTTGCCATTTTCGCACGCTCCTACGCATTTTTATGCGTCTCGCGTCATCAAAAGTCCATAAAACAGCGTTTCGCGCGAGTTCGCTTTGTCTCGGTTTATCGCCGCGGAAGTAACGGGCGAATTGCGGCGACTTAAAAATACTCGACGCGAAATTGGAGTTCGCTGTAGGAGCGGCGACTCGCGGAATTCGGGGTATTGATTTGCATGCTGCATAATCGATCGGACGCGAACACGGCGCGCAATTTGGCATAAATTAAGAAAGCGTCGCCCGCGTTTAATAAAATAACGCACACACGCGTCTCGTTGCGCCGCATAGAAAGCCTGGGAAGCGACGCGAACAGGTCGAGGAAAGTAGCGGATTCGTGTACGAACGATATGCTCGCAGGCGGCGAATCCGCCGGCAACTGCATCGCGATATTAACACGTTGCCGGGTCGGACGAGCTGCGTCAAAAATCCGGATGACTTTAGATTGTCCGCGAGATAGTTACGCGCCAACAGGAAAATGCAGTGCTTTGTGGAAGCAGCTTTACAATCCCGGATAATCTGCGCCAGGGAAATCGTGACGCTTTGATTTGTCGCGATCAAAAGTGCAATAAATTACCGCCCGAGGGAGATAAGGGCAACTTCGTTTCACGAATTCGAACGATGAAATGGCTTGTTGGCTAATTTTGGGAACGGGAAACAGCGGCTTTATCGGATTTCAACCGACGGAATATTCGATCAGCAAAAACAATACGTAATCTAACACACTCTCCTAATGTTTCATTCCAATCGAAACATGATCAAAAGCCGTAAAAGCCGTGTTTTTACAACGCGATAAAAATACATTTTTACCCATCGCCGCCACTCATCCTAAAACCCGAATTTCATCCCGAAAGTCCGAATTCAGCACACTTTTCCCAAACTGCATGCAAAATCCGATCCCACGTTTCCCAGGCCTGGTACACGTGTGTCTCTTTGTTAATTCAAGATACGCTTATCTGCGCCACTCAAGCAGGTAAAAACTTTATCGTCTGCGCAAATGAAGACGCGATGACGGCCGAGATTAGCTCGTCACAAAACCCGGCTGATTCGTCGGCTTATCAGGAAATTGCGCGCGAACTTTTCGAACACCGCGCCGATTTTCGCAGCGACGTTCCTCTTCTCTAACTCTTCTTCTTCCCTGTGCCCTGGTTCCTCTTCTGTTTTCGCTCCGCCCGGGCGATTAATTTCGCCGCGGCTGCACTTGCACTTGCCGATCGAACGAAAAAGCGATTTAAATGCGCGCGCCGCAGGCCAGACTGCGCGATACTTTCTCTCGCCGGCCCCAAATAGCGATTATCGCACGTGACTCGACGAAACCGAAACGCCGCGCGAGATACCGCCCGCAAATCCGCTTCAATTACAGATAAGCGCATCTTCGGCGAGGGGCTAAAAATAATCCAGCGTTCGGTCTGGCGGTCGCGCGAAAGGTCTGCGCCTGAAAATGGATTTGCCGGGCGAGAGAAGGGTCTGCTTTCGGCCGGCAAAAGTCGCGTTAATCGTGTGACATAATTGCTATTAATTGCGGGTAATCAAATGGGAAGTGCGCTGCGCCGCGCGATTTATGGGCGCCGCCGTATCGCGACGGTGTAAATTTTAATTAGCGTTTGCAGTTGGTACGTTTATGTAAATCGATTGGGTTGGGCGCGAAAAAAGTCCGGCCGATTTGACGAATCGTGCCGGAGATAATGGTGTTTGAGATGTGATAGCCGGAGTTATGGAAATAGAGATATAGAGTCGATATCGTAATGAGAATTTGATAATGAAAGCGACATTCGATAGGACAGAATGGGAGCCGGTGTGCGGAGACAAATAAATTTGGACGGAACTGGTGGCAGCTATAGAGACCGTTATCTTTCGGCGGAATGGATTTCTTGAAACTGCGGGACGGCGCGAGGAAATTAATATTCATAAAGTTTTGAAAAATAGTCGCACCGGGTGCCATTGTATTTGAATAACAATTCGGTTATCAACAAACAGACAATGAATCATCATGGTAAATAGTTGTTGGAAAAAGAGGTGACGCTTATTGAACAGAAATGTTCGTGCAACGCGTTTCCCAACGATCGCCTTGAATTCGCCGGGAATCGGCCTTCGCGATGATTCGGTTCGACGGTGTTCCGAATTCAATCGCGGCGCATTTCAATTCGCAACTCAATTGGCGAATGATAACGACCGATTGTGCGCGCGAAAAAGTGACCGAAAGCGCCTTTTATATGCATTCAAATGGAACCTGTTGAGTCGCGCAACATTCCTACACATCAATTTGATACTTTGTTTCGTGTATTGAATTACGCGTGGTCTGAGGACATTTGATAATCTGGCATTCTTCGTGCGGGGCCGTGACTGACATTTCGGAGTTGTATTCCCATCAGTTATTCGTTTCACAACGCTCAGTTTGGCTCGCTTTTTCGCTCCTGGCCGCGTCCATTTGAACCCGTTACGTCACCGTCGCCGGATTAATGATTTTGATTTATTCGCCGGCTCATTTTTCCCCGTCACGACGCGTCCATTAGAAAGCCAAAGTTTAATCAAACAATTGTATGCTCCAATTAGGCCGTCGCGTCGCTCGGACTTGTGAAGCGCCCAATCGGAACGAATCGCGGAAAAATGGTCGCGGCGCGTACACATTCCGCCAGATTTGCCATTCGGATCACGAGCCCGCCAGGAATGCAGGCACGTGAAGGTTTTCATAATCCCGGCTTTTTGTGACAATCGCGCGACTGGCTGCGGTCATTATGGAAATAGTTTTGTTTGCATTTTCATTCGCAGATTGACGCCAAGATGGCGCTCCATTTGTCGGACCAACCACGAGGATTCTTTTTCTTGATGACAAATTACCGATTGAATGCACTTTTTCGCAATTTTTCTACATCCTCTTTTCTCGTGAGCAATAAATATTTCCCGCTTGAGTCACGACTTTCGAATTGGAATCCGATTTTAATCGGCCGAGTCCGTCTGCAGACGCCGTCGTAAGTTTCCTATATTTAGGCTAAAAGCAAATTCGCCGCTGACAGGGCGCCCAACGTGTTCCTTCGGGAGTCGCTGGCCTATCGGCGTTCCGCAATCGCGACTCGAAAAAATGCCGCTGTTTGTTTTCGCCCGACCTATTATCGTTTTAGGTTACCGCGCAAATAAAAAGCCGAGAACAAGACGGCCCATCACAATCGCGGCCGGATTATGTTACGGCGCATAATTTCCGGTTTACAGTTATGGCGGCGGAATTACGGCCGACACTCTTTTCAGATATTTTTAAAATTATTGCGCCGCGCTCTCCCGGCCGGCACGTACAATTACGCGTAACTCGGCGGCTCTTTATTTTCGCACAGGAATTATACGCGCGGAATAACTTAATGACGTATTATTGAAATGAGAACAGGGGCCACAGTGTGTTGCGTACATTAAAGCCGGCAGTGTGCGCGTTTGCGTTTTCTTTCACGCGTTTCCGGACGAAACGAATTAGTGCAACGAACGCCGACGATTCGAAGTCGACGATCGGGTGATAAAACTGCCCTCGAAAACGCGACCGGTAAATCATTTCGGGTTTCGTTTTTCGTGAAAAAATGGCTGCGGGCCGATAAGCGAAATTTATCGGATCATTTCGGCGATAAATTTGGCCGCCGGTACATACATTACGCGCACGAGATCCCTTTCATAAATCGATCGCCGTGAACAACGCACCGAAAACGACTTTCCATATGTCCCACGCAACGCGGGATAATGTGTGTGCAGGTGAAGCGTCTCGTCCCGTGCAAGAAAGCAGGGCAAACGGAGAGCGGAAACCGCGAGAGCCGGTCGTTCCGCCGGCTACGTATCGGATCGCATTTTTGCCCGTCCGTGATACCTTTGCGTGCCCTGAGAACGGCCGTCGCTGACTCACCGCGGCGCATCCATTTGTAATTAAATTAACAACTTTTTTCCTCCCTTTGTTCGGTTTCGGCGACCGCCGGCGATTTTCGGTGAAGAAAAAAGTTGGCCAATGATTGGTTATTGAGATGTTGATGAGATACATCGATAAACGGCAAATAGGGCAGCGTCTTGTTTAGAGTCGGCTTAGAGGCGAAATTGACGGCGGGCAGCTTTTGATATTCAGGGCCGCGCGCGTAATTATTCTCGCAAAGTGCCGTCGATTACGCGTTCATTTGCAGTTAAATCGCGTGTTGCGAAATTTACGATCGAAATTTAATAATGGACCGCGGCGCAAGTTTGATGGATGGAGTTTGAAGGAAAGATTCGGCGACCACGATGAAACGAAAATTACGCGACGAAATGGGAGAATAAATGTCGCGCTGTTGTTATTAACGTGCGAGAACAGTTTTATGGGGTTTATGGTCAATTGAAAGCCCGTTTGCGGAAGTCGAAGTTAGGTTACGGGAAGAAAGTGCGCTGCCCTTCAAATCAGGCTAATTTGGCTTGGCGAACCGTTCACTCGGCGTAATCTTTTGAGGTTAAGAGCGAGTTAAAAACTCGACGAAAGTGGGATTATGAATGAGTAAATTATATTTCGGAATGCATACTTTTGTTTTATGAAAGCTTAAACGACATAAGTAATGTATCGTGGCCTTTTTTCCGCGGCTCGCGAAATTTAATGGGCGCGATTAAATTTTCATAAAATATGAATATGGTTAGTAATAAGGTATTCGACTGGGAATTAGTATCTTAAGTAGTCGATACAAACTGCGAAGGATCCGCGAAAAATGCACTAATGCAACGTATTTACACTTACTCCCCCGATCGGTAATCACGACTTTGTTCGCTGTACCACTTTCAGTGAATAAAATTTAACGAAGCAGCTAACCTGTGAAAACTGAAAAATTGGTTTAAAAGTCACTAAGTGTACAGTTAAGGAGGATTAAAGTTAAATGCAGTCTTATTTACTTGACAAATTCAAACAGTGTATGTACCACAAATCATAATTTTATATCTGCTATAAACTTAATTTTAGAAACATCGCGTTACAGCATTAATAAAATGAACGACGGCTTAATATTTTTCCCGTGACTGCTGATTAATGTTCGTATTACGCTGATTAAGAATCAAGTAAAAATTGCGACTGGTAATCGTCGTAAATGTTGCGTAAAAATCTTATATTCGCCTTATCCAGATTCTTTCTCTCGTTATAAAAAATGCGTATTATTCGAATGACACGCTCAACGTAAAATGCTCATTAAACCCGTAATCCCGGCCGACGATACATTGATTCTCTTCCTGTCTTTACAGCTATCATTATCTGCAGGTTCGATATTATACTTATACATTATCCTAACGCCTGTTGCAGAATAAAACGTCGGACACGAACGTAGCATGAAGATATCCTGTCGGTTATGATTAGACAGATATTCATTATAATAATTTAGTTTGAAGAATATGCGCATTTTTCATTTTACTTTATTAACTTTTCACGAAAAATGTTTAACTCAATTATCTTGATCAAGTCACTCATAAATTTCGCTCATAAAATAAAATTTATATCCTTTTTTATATTAGCTTTAAAATTTTAAAATAAATCAATTTAAACCATTTCTTTATACATTTTACAATCTTTAAAACCTGTTACATATCCGATCAACCACAAAACACAACCACTGAATCTTATTCCAACTCGCAAAAAATGTAAAAATAAATAATTACCACATAGTAGTCACTTGCATAACTCACTTTGAGATCTTTTTTCAAATATCCCTCTTCTTGACATTGATCGTTACCTCAGACCAATTGCTCATACAAATTATCCTAATGACTCGTTCAAAGCGGCAAAAAGCCGCGCTTCTTGGCCAACAAGAATGCAAAACTCGGCGTTAAAAGATTGAATCATAACAATAATTTGGCGGCCGTAAAAGCGTCGTCGCTCGCCACGCAGTCCGGGCATTAGAAAAACAATTTTGTGCAAATGGACTTCCTCCTTATTTGCAAATATAGACGAGTCCGCGTGAGCTTGGTTGAGTGCATCGACCCAGCTTACGGTATCTGCGGAGAGTAAAGCCGCACCTGTCTGTCGTTGGGGATTCGGTCGGGATGGCAAGATCGTGCGACCCGATTCACGCGGGCGAAAGCTAGAGTCGTCGGCGGTGTCAACATGAAATCGTTACCGACAAATAACCCGGCGAAACGGGCTATTCTTATACATGAATCACGCCGTCTGACGGCCGATCGCACAACCATTCACAACGTGGAATTCATTAACACTTTCCAATTCGAACATCGACGATTTACTGCCGCGCGATTTATGGACGTTACGTTCGCGAGGAACTCACTTTTTTATCGCTTCGTTTCGCCCCGCGAATTAGTCAAATGCTTGTCGCTCAAACACTTTGCTCATTAATAAATTGTGCAACCGCTCTGCAGAATTGCGCCGAGGAGAATTAAGCATTTTCTTTCACGCCGGTGGTTAACTTTTTTCTAATTACATTGTGGAATTGATTGCGATTGGAATTTGAAAGAAATTGAAATTGCGGAATTGAAAAACGGGCGATAATTTGGCGAAAAGGTGGCTTTTCAATGCGCGCGTTGAATTGCGGACGCGATAAATTACGAACACGAATTTATCCGCTTAATTTTCTGCTTAACCTAATTATACAACAACTTTCGCGGTGCGGAGTAAAATCAAATTTATGTTATTGCACTTCGCGCCTTAATCAGAAGCATGTACACGTGATTTTTTCTCGCGGCAGACAAGAAGTCGGGCCCGCGTGTAAGTTTATCAGAGCATCGACTCTGGTTTCAATTAAAATTAATTAAAATCGCCGCGCGCCGTGCCCCCGATTTGCATACTGCGCGAGTTTATGAATGATTTTTTTTCGTCCGGCAATTCGGTGTCGCGGGCTAACAAATGAATTGTGCGGAATATAATAGTTGTGTAATTCCGTTAATGATCAATGGAAATGATGAATGGGCCGGTTTAATGAGAATGTCCGATAGGACGCCGGGCGATTACATAATCCGGTTAATTATTCGACGATAACCAAATGCTGACTGGAGTCGTAAAATTTCCATGTTTGTGGTAATTGAATTATGAATAACGCATGGTCATGGAAAAGTGAGAAAGATGGTTAAGGGAAATAGCTGAATGGAATTATCCTCGGCTGAACATCGATCTACATTTCCGAATAAATTCTGAAATCTAGCCGAACACTGGCTTCCGGATTTCTAACTCAAATCGTTATAAAATTGCATAAAAATTACGGTAAATTTCACCACACTGTAAAAGGCGAGACAAATATTATTATTTCAAAAGCAAAATTGTTATAAACAAACTGAAACAATAGCAAATTGAACCATTAGCATTTAGCTTTGTTTCGAATCAATAACATTTTTCTCGCCGAGTTGCAATGGTTAATCACAATTGCTCTATTTCCATCAACTTTGCAATGAGGATATAAAATTATCAAACTAAATTATACCTTACAATATTTTTATTATTATCATAAAAAAGTAATTTAGTTACCCAATGATTGCTACATCGTATCGTAAAATATACTATAATTTTAAGATAATATATAATAGTTTTTCATTTGTGAATGTGAAAAATTGCATTAGATGAAGTCTGAAAGCACAACTGGTTGTTTGTTGCAGATTTAGCGCAGATACGAGCGCTGGTCGAGTCGTCTGGCATGGTCAGTGGTTCCGCGTGTCCTTCCTGCGGGATGCCGTTCGACAAAGGAAAGAAGAGGCGACTCATCGACGCCTGCGGCCACGAGAGGTGTTACTCTTGCCTGTTTCGCAGCGAAACCTGTCCGCTGTGTGCGCGAGGTCACGAAAATCTCTTCGACGACGAAGTCTACGATCTCGAGGACTCCTACCGAGACGAGGGTTTCTCCTACGATTACGTCGACGATTCTTCGGCGATGAACTCGCTTTGCGGAAGTCCCAGGCCGAGGCTCAAATTCGGCAATAGAAAAAATGCTATTCACAACTCAAATAACGTACGCATCGCTGCCTTATATCACTTCTGATTTACGAGTGAGATAGAAGTGGATTTATGACTTCTATTCGGGATTATCTTCCGAAATGACGAGGCTTCGGGGAAGTGAAAAAAGTTTTAATCATTTCGATTTGAATGAGCAATTCGAAAGTTGCGAAAATGTTTATTTGACGTCTCGCGTTGCAAAATGATTATCTTCATTAGAAATTGTATAATTTAAATTGTATAAAGCAATTGCGTTTATTCATATTGCGTCACGGGAAGGCAGGTGAATTGACTGTAAAAGTTTTGCAGAGATAATTATCAATCTAGACGAGACTGTGTATTTTTGCGGCACTAATGATAAAAGTTTATTTGCCACTTGGTATTAAACATTTTCAATCGAGTCTATTGTTGGAAAAGGTTATACAATGCAATTTAGATGCTAAATTGAAAATGCTCGGTTAATTTTCTTGTCACATGTTCCCCTTGCTGGTAACTGGAAAATAACTTATATAAATACTTTCACAATTAACAGTCTTCATTATAAATCGTAAACGGTTAACTATACACCGAGCATTGCAAAACCTGCAGCCTTCATTAATTACTTTATAGTTCACATCGTAAATCTAAAATTACCAACAGCGCGCCGCGTGGCGTTCCGCTCGAAAAGTACTGCAATGCGGATTTTCGATTTTTGATACAAATTGATATCCTTTGAAAAATAACTGTCGTTTAACGAACCAGTCATACGCGATTTATTAACATTTCAGACAATTTCGCAATTAACAGTGTTAATTATAACTGGACGCCGATACGTCGCGTTGCAAAATGGACCACCTTTAATTATTTTCCATTTTTCCGCCGCGACTATTTATTTACTCATTATTTATTTCTCCTTGCGAGATCACCTTCCCTCGTCTCTTACACACCCAACGATCTCGCTTCGCAAAAACATTCCACCGTAAATCGTCCTAACCGCGATCCCGCATTTTTACAAAACAAATTGCAATTTTTCATCAACGGATCCCGTAAGCCTCGACATTGAATCTCGCCAGAAGTCGGCGATTCGCGCAGGAATTCTGATGAAAATGTTTCTGATCTTTTGTCCGCAGCAGTACCCGGACTTCATGGACTCGGTCTCGCTCTCCGGCAAGGTGTTGCGGACGAAGCCGACGTCGAATTCCGACCCCACTGGCGCGCGGCACAAAGGTCGCGCGATGGCACAAAGTACGTAACAAATCATGGGGAAATAATTGATCAGCCCTCGGCCTAGCACATCCCATAAATTCTTATCAATTAACCGTGGCGCGCGAGCGTGTGGGATTTTCTAACTTGCTCAACACAAGTAACCCGATCCGTTTAACGTGCGCCGGCGAATAATTACAACAAATCACATGAAATAATTGCGGCCGCTCGTGGCGCGCTTTTCACGCCACGATCCGTAATTGCGCAAGCCGATCGACCGAAACGCGACTACGACATAAAATTTGCGAGCTTTCCGGCGCGAAAAGTTAAGGGACAAGTGTCTTGAGATTGGTTTATAAGCAGACGGAAAGGCAATTTGATATCAGATTTTTATGCTGTTTGTAAAAGTGTATTTGAAGGTTGTAAGATTTATTAAACGGTGGGGTTACTGAAATTTTAAAGTTTCATAAGAGAGAGCGGTGCTTGAGAATAAGTTGATACTTCAAATGCATTGTAAATATTACATTTTAACTGAACTGTCGTTTTCTGTATAGCGTCGTTTTGAATTCCCAAGTGATTTGCCATTGGAATCTTTATTCTTGAGCGAAGCTCATTGGGGCTAAAGTAATCTTCCGGAGGGAAGGATTAAAGTATATACTTGCGGCTGGCGTACAGTGCATCTAATGTAATGGTACAGTACTTTTCTTGCAGCGAAATCTCGCATTCCCATTTAAAGCATTCCATCTGAATGCTATCATTCTGGGGAATAAATAAATAGTCAACGTGGCTGTGGCGATCAATCGATGGCGATATTTGCCGCAAACGGCGTATTCAGTGTCGATTGTGGCGACACCAAGAATCGCGATAGTCGTGCGAAACATTTGTTACGTTTACATTGAGACAAGTAATGGCTGATTGGTAGGAAAAAATCAATTTAAATGGAAAGTTCAGGTCATTCAGTGAAAAATTCGTCAGTGAAATAGATACTTTGTTGAATGGATTGCGGTGTTAAAGTGAATTGGGTTAATAAAAATGGAATGCGCAGTAAAATGAACGCAGTTTTTGCGCGTATACATTATTTTCGCAAGACGCGCACGAGAGCGGCGCCTTTTACTCTTGTTTAGCGCGAGGAAAATGACCTGAGGAGAAACAGCACTGACGTCATAACATATGATACCAAACGAGAGTTTAAGAACCTGTTGCAACATTGTGGTATTGTAAAATATATTACCTTTTCTTCGAAAAGATTTAAATATTCATTTGACGTTGTTAAAACAAGTGCCTTACTAGCTACGAATCGGAAATACGGAATGGAAATAAATAAAACTGTGTTTTAGAAGGAAATGTGGACTGGCAACATTTTTCCACTTTTCAAACCAGTTTTTATATTTTACTTGGGCTATCAGGCGTTTAATTTTGCGGTCTAAAATCCACGACTATATATTTCCTTGAACTTTAATTAAAAATGATAATCTCAAAAATACTATTCTTCATACAAAAATGCCTCTCGATATTTGCATTTATAAACTCAATTCCCAAGCGCTTACGTGGCGCAGCTTACAGTACCGAAACGCGTTTGCCCCGACTTTGCTAATAACATGCTGATGCGCCATGTCTTAAAATTCTAGTTTTTCGTCCTCGTTGTGCATACATTACACTATCCGGGAGTAATACCGTCTCGAGCGAGATTATTCGCAGGTACATGAATCACTGCGGCGATTTTTATTTCAGATGCAACGGTATTGCACAACATCATATTTACATCGCATTGATCTGTCTGTACCGGCGAGAGCGGTTTCATTACGACGGCTTAAATTCAAGCAGAATTGATGTCACGAACACGCACGAGATGTTACAATTTACGAGCTACATTTCGCGACCGGTCCATTTTCGTAACCGTAATCGTCGCGTTACGTTGCTAATTAATGTACCTCACCTTTTCCCAAAACACGCGACAAGATAAAAACGAAACCCCCACGAAATAAACAATTCCTCGCTAAAAAAATTCCCAAATAATTTCCTCCTCGATTCCCACAAGCAACCGCAATTTCGCAACATTCCCCCTGAAAGATCGCCGCATTAATAACTCATTAATCCCCCGCACTTACGCACTTTAATGACGCAATATAAATGATAAACCCAGATCTAAATAAACTTGTGCCTTTGTTCAGCCGCACAATCTCCGCTCGCGATCTGTTCTGCGCTAACAAATCAATTACTCGTCTGATAAAATGCAAAACTCCATTCCCACCGCAACGGACACTTTTCCACATTGCCCGTTATTCCTCGGGGTGCATCCACTCCACCTTCATCCTTCTTGTACCTAACACCGTCACTTTTTCTTCGCGCACAAACGACCTATCATACTGCGAACTCCGCGCGATTAATGGTGCTGCCAGAACGGTCATAAAGACGTTTTACTTTCAGGTTGCCCGACGCCGCCGACGCAACGCAAGCGATTCTTCTTGAACCCGAAGGTCCTCAAGAGTCCGTTTGTGGGTCCGCGATCGGCGAAGCGCGACGCGCAGCTGCCCGGCAGTGACAACCCCTCGGCGCTGTCAGGTGAGCAAAACGCCGCCACCGGATCACTCAGTGACACCTTATCATTATCGCCGAACAAAACCAACAAGCGCGATCGATAATTATCATCCGGTTGTCCACATCGGCAATCGGCCGACGAAAATGACACGTTCGACCCAATTCCGGTAATGACGGGCTGCCTTCTTTCATCGACCGGAAGTGAGGTCGCGTTTGGTTACAGTTCGATCGAGTCGCGCTTTCTTTGTCCCCCGGCCTTGGCGCTTCTTCGGAGATCGGCAAACATCGGTCGCGCTTCATTTGCCGCCGATAACTATTTGTACCGATTTTTTCGACCTCTCGTTTCTTGCGGCCCAAGGAAGCTGTACGAAAAAACCCGAAGTTCGTTTCGCGAGGGACCGATTTTAATTACCGATTTCCGGGAGCGGCGCGATCGCTTTCACCTCGGCCGCAGCCGATCGGCGCTCGTTTCGGAAAAAATCGGCCGAGCCAATTTCGCGGCGATAAATCTCGGGAGGACGACGCTGGAACAATAGCGCGAACAAATGGTCGGTTCGGGCCCGAATTTCTCTCCGGGAGAAACCTCGCGGAAATCGGTCCCTCGCGACGCGAGCGTGGCAAATGCAGTGGTAATTAAAACGAATTATCGGTGTCTGGGAAAGTAGCTTGGATGACGACTTCTTGGGAGGGCAAATCACGCTGGCCAGGCCTTGTGCTCGGCAAGATCAAGTCCCTGTGGAGCAGCAGTCAAGGATCGGCGAACGACGGACTGAACCAACTGATCGGCGCTTCCAGCAAAGTCCCAGGCAGGATAGACACGATAGTTTGTGTGCATTGTGCTTGTGTGTTGGTTTTATATTTCTGTCGGTTGGAGTGTTTTAGGATTGCAGAACGATGGCATGGGCAAATTCTTTTTTCTTATCGGTGCATTGTTTCGTATCTAATGTTGCATTTGAGATAAGATCCGATGGGGATTTATGAGCTGATTTGACAGAGGATTTAATATCTGAGTGGCATGGGAACGTTGCAGCGATTCTGTATTGACTGCGCGGTGATTGTAATGGTCGATTTCATGTGGAATCACGTGTGTTATCCGAAGTGCGCGCGGTAATGAAAGAGATATTATTTGCGAACTTATGCTAAGCTGGAATGGTGGAAGTCAGACTTTACGCAGATTCTATTAAATCGCGTTTATCTTAATGAACCGCGATTTACGTCTTTTGTCGTTTACGCTTTCATAAATCTCGTTGCGCACGTCATATTAGATCTAACGGCACTCACGAGCAGTTCCACGATTTTTTTTCGTTTCCTGCAGGTGTAGAACCGAAAGAAATACAAGAACGTTCGACTCGCAGTGACGATTTTTATAATATCACGATCGGGTTTTTGCGCGTTCGTACTTCGGCTTGAAAGTCACGGACGGATCAATGATTTATGAGGGAACTTTGTAGCGGTAGCGCGGAGTTGTCTCGGCGCAACGAGATTACGCACTTTTTTCTTTAATTGTTCCCATTTGTATGCTGATTGCAGTTGGTAAGGCATTTTTGTGGCTGGTGTACTGTTGGCCCGAGTTGTTACTATTAACCCACTTTGCGATGGACTTGTGCTAATGGCGTGTGATTATGATGACTAAACAAGACTTAGCAGTTTGAAGTAGCACTTGTCATTTCCAGTTTCGAAAACCCCGGCCCTTAATTGCCGTCAATATTCAATCAAGCCCAAATTACTTTTCGACGGCCACTTTCTTCTCACATTGATTTCATTATCTCCTCATACGTGACTTCAAAGAAACACCGACTCCTATATCCAACCATCCTTCTTACTTAACCCAGCCATTTTTCCAAAATTTATTCCAAATTTCCAAAATGTTTCAAACCCCTCATTTGAACCAGCCATTTTTCAAATAAGGGGTTGGAAACAAAATTTGCTCGTTAGCGTTTTCCCCTGCTAATTTTTTACACCTTCTCATTTCAGATGACGAAGGTGACCGCGTGAAACAATTCTCTTCGAAATCCCGGAAGTCCTCGCAGTCGGACTTATTCATGCGACTCGGTCTGCTTTTGGGCAACCAGCGATGCAACAACGACCCCACCAGCGTTTCCGGTCGCGTGGAACCGATAGCTCCTGTGGAGCCTCTATATGCCCGGCCTCCGTTGCGGCCAAAAAATGGCCAAGGTCAGGAGAGTTCGGCAGCTTCGTTCAGCAGCCTCACGAGCTTCGAGACGCAAACTCACGCTTCCACGAACACCAGCCCGATCTCCACGCTGACCGGCACGTCCAGCGAGGCGGAAGTGGCGGCGGCAGCGGCCGCGCTGAGGAACCCGTCCAAGTCCCGAAACAAAGCCAAGGTCAAAAATAAATCGTACCCGAGAGACTGCGAGAGTTTGGTGTCCTCGGCGTCAGCATCGGCGTCGACTTCGATGTCGATTTCCATGTCGGTTTCCGGTCTGTCCAACGGCAGTTCTAGCCCACTTTCGCCCCGACGAAATTCCGTTACGAATTCCGGCCAGGCGGAGGAAGGGGAGCAACAGCTGAAGAGACGCACCTGTGTCAGAAGGTCGAACCGGACAGGAAACAACAAAGCATCGGGGGGAGAATCGAAAAGTAGGTTTGAATTTTGGATGTAGAGATTTTGAGGATCGGGAAAAAAGGTGGGATTGAATCTGATTAGAATCGAGGCGATCGTGGGATATTTATAATGTGGATGCTGCAGAGTAGGATATTCTGGTTAGCTCTGAGACGTTGGAAAAATGTTAAATATTTTATTAAATGCATAATAAATGCAAGCAATTCTCGTAATGATTGCGTGTAATCCAAGACGCCATGCCATTTAATACAATATAACGTTCGTTATCGCGAAAGTAATGAGAAACTCGAAATTTCCGTCGTAAAATAATGATGCGGTAGGAAAATGTCCACTGCTCGTGTTTGCGATTATATGCGGTATTTGCTGAGCCAATTTCGATTCTGATTAGATTTGATCCGTTCGCAAGGAACTTGATTCCTGCCGGAATAAGGATAACGCGCGCGTTATCCTTTTCACGCTGTTCCGCCGGCTTTAATTAGATCTAATCGGATCAGCTTTACGCGCGCCCATAAAGCTCAAGCTGCAAACAAATCGTGTGTTTTATGTTCAGAGTATATTGATATCCATCTGCGCATCCTGCAATTGAAGCGAGCAATTCCTAAAAGTTGTAAGTCTCAGTGGACCGATCAGTGTTCTGTTATTCACGTTTTATGGCCAACTTTAACGTCCTTAATACTTCGTTTTTCATGTGTTAACAGCTGCCGGGTTTACGTGTAACAAAGTCCGCGGGACACGTTTTAACATTTCATAAACACCGCGGTAAATCATTCGGGAATTTCATTTCTTCGGCTGCAACGCAAGATTTACATTGAAATGGTGTTAAATTGAAAGCTGCCGGGAATTTATTGGCGCCGGCTTTGAAACGCGTACTTGTTTCGTTTTCATTTACATAATAATAACGCAAAAAATTATGCTCGAGAGTACACATCGAGCAAGTGACATCATTCGGATTCGAATGCAAATTCGTGTGTTCCAAAGACACCTTGCACTGAGAACAAAGACACTGAATTAAATTGCAGCTGAATTTATCTTATCTCTCAAACGAATATTCACCCATTGTACAGAATGTCAATTTCATTAACTGAACCAATTAGCCTCATTGTTGACCCTCCCAAAAAAACCTACCCAATGCCCAGTAAAAACTGCAACGATTCAACTCAGCATTAAAAAACAGCCCAATCGAACCCACCAGACCAATTGCAGTGGCGCGAATGACCGATTCCGACCCCTTTTCCCCTCCCATGTGTGAATGCCTTCATTACAGTTCTCTCCTGTTTTGTCCTCAAACCCGACCGTACTCGAATCAACTCTTCCAACCGGGCGCATTCCTCCTGAAAAGCCCCTATCTCCTTGCAACGTCTCTGTAAATCTCTTCTTTCCCGCAGATCGGTTCGTGCAGTTACACGCGACCCAGTTGACACTCAAGCCGCTCTTCTTCGAGGTGCCGCTGCTCGAGGCCGAGCCGCTCTTCATGGGCCGTCAATGGCTGCTCCACGAACTGGAGTCCGTCATTATTAACGGCTCCAGTCCCGGCGCACTGATTTCCGGTTCACCTGGCACCGGAAAAACCGCCCTCATCCTTGAACTCGTGGAACACAGCTGTTTCGGACGCCGCAGGGGACCTACACCCCAGGATCCGTCCGATTCGGAGCCCTCGGAGAAAGTCGACCCATCCAGTCTGCAATCCAGCGTACGAAGTACCAACGAGAACGTACGTTTTATTGCTGATGTTTAATTCCTTTCCTTAAAATCTTATGTAGGAACCTATGTTATACCCACCATAAGAAAAATATTGCAGTTGAAGAAGATTAAAAATAAAACTATGTTAGGACTACGATGGAAGTATCAATGAAGTAAGAATTTGAATACAAGAAAGATTCTCTGCGCCTGTTCATATATCAACCTTTTCTTGTTCTTCGCTTCTATGAAGATCAAACATTTAGCTTCAGGAAGATCTGTCGTAGATTTGAACCTTGAAATCAAAGTTACCCCTAAGGTTCTACACAACATCCTCCGTTGTATCCCTAATGACACCCTATCTGAAGAATCTCACCACTGAAACATCGATCTCAAAAACCACTTCTCCAAATTTCCTCAGATTCGAAAGCTGGCTTCGCACGTGGTAGCGTACCACTTCTGCCAGGCCGACAACAACAACACGTGCCTGGTGCCGGACTTGATCCACTCGCTCGCGGCGCAGCTCTGTCAGGCGCCCCAGCTCGCCAGCTACCGGGAGTACCTGCTATCGGAACCCCATCTGCAGGGCTACCTCTCTCAGCGCGAGTGCACCGTGGACCCCGATCTGGCGCTATCACGGGGCATCATCGAGCCCCTAACCAGTCTGCGCAAGGCCGAGCGACTGCCCGAAATCAATATGGTAATTTGGGCCGTCCGAGTCGATGCTATCGTTCAATGCCGGGCCCCGTTTCATCGCGCCGTTCGACTTTCCAGGTTGTCCTGATCGACGCGGTTTGCGAGGCCGAGTACCACCGCCCGGACCGCGGCGATACCATCGCCAGCTTCCTCGCACGACACGCGCCCAATTTCCCAAATTGGCTGAAAGTCGTCTGTACCGTACGCACCCAGCTGCAGGAGTGCACCAAGCAGTTCCCGTACACTCGCATCTGCCTGGACAAGTGCGTCAACGATGCGAATGTCGTGGGACATGTTACCAGGGATCTGGCGGACTATGTTAGCTATCGGTTGACCCAGAACCCGACAATTCAGACTAACGTCATCGCATGTGCTAATGGCAAATCGGAGTCGTCGCATCACGCGACGCAAACGAGGTTCACATCGCACTTGCTGGCTCTGGCGAAGGGTAGCTTTTTGTTTGTGAAGCTGACGTTGGATCTAATTGAGAGTGGACATCTGGTGGCCAAGTCTGCGAATTATAAGGTATGGGGTTTGGATGGAGATTTTGGATATATTGTAGGTGTTTCGAGAATATAGTTTGAGGAACAGTATATTTCCGTTGAAGGATTCCCATTTTCAGAAGAGGGTCTTGTCAGAGGCCAACTAAAGTCTGCCTCTACAAATATGAAATTAATAAGAGCTCAGTTTGATATAAGTAAAAAGTTTGCTTCATAAATGAAATTAATGTTTTTAAGGTTTAATTTCTCATTTAACGAGATCACTAATGGAAGAAAGGGAATTGGTAATATGACCATTGAATGGTTAAAGGGTGTATGTTATGATCACTTCTGGCTGAAAAAGTTTTACTATAAAAGGCTAACGGAGCCCAATTAATGATCTCATTTGGCAGATGGTTTGCTCTAATTAGAGACCAGTTTCCTTTCTTCATACGGGCGATAATTATATTTGAAACAAAATGAAATAATTTGAGAATAAATTCATATAAACAGTTTATTAAAACTGGTAAACGTTTTTGTTTCTTACAAAATTGGTGCACCTGGTTATTGATTAGGGCATTCACCCTGGTGACTCGCAAGAAAAATCATAAGTTAAACATGACTTCCTGTACTGACCTTAAAAAAGTAATACCCCGACATTAGTTAAATTACAATTGCAAAGCAACAGCATCTGCTCTCACTGAAAGTACCGTCTCGAAAAACTACCCACTCCAATGATTAAAAACTGTCCCATCGCAATCCCCTCTCGTCACGTACTGGCGAGCCAACGACTCCCTCGCAAAAACGTCGCATAAATCTAATCTCTGATTGCTCTTAGGTCCTGCCGGTGTCTCTGGCCCAAATTTACTTGTTGCATTTCAACCTGCGCTTCCCCACAAGCGCCTCCTTCGACAAGGTCCACGCGATTTTTTGCGTCTGCCTGGCAGCCCTCTATCCGCTCACGCTGTCCGAAATATATTACTCCGTCAACTCGCTCTACACCGACTGCTTCGTTTCCTGGGAAGAATTCATGCAAAATTTCAAGGTAACCGAACACTGCGACTGCGGCTAACCGCGCCGTTCTTTCTCTTCACTTGCTAACCCCACCGTTACATGTCTGTCCTTGCTACCCCGCGTAACTGAAAGTAAGTACTCATTACGCGCACCCGTTTAGCCGGAATAATTGCAGCTGCGGTATTTCAAATTGCAGATGCTATCGGGTTTCCTGGTGAAACGACTGGACGACACGTACATGTTTTTCCATCCGTCGTTCAGGGAATGGCTCATGAGGCGCGACGAGGGCGAATCCACAAAGTTCCTGTGCGACCTGCGGCTCGGACATGCCGCCATCGCGTTCCGGCTGTCGCGACTCGAGGCGCCATTAGACGCGGAAAAAGGCCTGGAACTCGGCCATCACGTGCTCAAGGCGCACATTTACCGGGGTGTCACGCCCAGTTTTCCGGCCCGTGATTTACAGGTACAAAGCGACACTATATATACGCGCTCATAACTCGCACCGCCACCGCAGCAAGACGAGTTCATTTTTCGCGCGGCGCGCCGGGCCGTTCGAGAAAATGAATTCGAGGGGAATCAAGTTGTAAAGGACGATTAAGCTGTAAAGCGCCGGCAGAATTAATAGCGGCGTTTTTGTTGCGAGGCTTGCCAGCACGAAACCGTCAAACCTGAAGACCTCAGGTTTGACTTTCTTGTATTTATCAAAGGGGTTTTTCATGAGTTAAAAAGATTAATTTCCATTCTTCAAAGAATGGGAATTAATTCAAAATCAAAGTCCAGGAATTAAAAGTTATAGTTGAGCATAGTTTTCTTTTATTTAAAATTTGACAAACTAATTTCACTAATTTCACCAGAGCTTTGCTAGAGCGTCATATTGGTAGCTACCGCCCGAAGAGTATTTCCTACAAGATCCCTGACCGGAAAATAGTTAAACTGGCTAGCACCTTACGAGAAACTAGGTCGAATTTTCACTTAGGCGGTCCTCTTATGAAATTTTCACGAACTCGATTGCGCAATCCAACTTGCGACAATTTCGCTCGCTTCGCTCGCGCGAACAATGTCGAACTGTAATTGCTCGGCGTCTAACGCGCGAATAGTTTTATCTTAATTATAACATGGAATAATGAATTAATTGTAACACTGCTGCAGGCTATTTGGATTACTTCGTCCATACAATGTGTTTCGTCGACGCTGTGCACTCTGCGAAACATCTACAGCCCTAACGTCAAAGTCTCGAGATTGCTGCTGCTGGCAGGAGCATCTCCCAACTTCAAGACCGAATACATGGGCGACGCGCCCGTTCTTTGTATGCACGCGCACGAGGGCTCCGTCGAAATGGTGTCCCTTCTGCTGGAATTCGGCGCGGACCTCGAATTAACGAGTAGTCAAGGCTGCACGGCGCTCTCCTTGGCTGCTGCCCGAGGCCATTGCGACGTTGTACGAAGGTACGCCGGAATTGCTCCCTAAATTATTAGTTCGCAAACTAACTGCTCTCGACTGTTTAATACTGGATTAGGATATGAGAAAGCAATTCGCGGGAATTAATGTTTCGTTTAATTTCGCCGGCCGAGGGTATAGAGGTTTTTAAAGAAGCGACGTCTGTCGGCCTTTTCGGGAATTTCGGGGTATGCAAGAATTTTAAATGAGTATAGCTTCGAGGTATAGGGAAAATGATGTGGAATTCGGAGTTTAGAGAGATCCATGTTACTTTCTTATAAAGAAAATAAAATTTATTAAACAAATGAAATATTATCTACATAATTCAATCAGATACAATAATGACTGCCATAGAAACAAGATTAAATCCATTGCTTTAACCTTCTACCCCAATTTCATTTATAAGTTTAATCAGTTTTAATGAATTGCTTTCTCATGTCTCATAGTTACAAAAAATAACTTTAATAAATTACATTCCCAGCCAAAAAACAAACTCTCCTACCCCACCATCCAACTGATCAAATTTTTTAAATCATCATCACGAAAAGAGATTTACACTTGAAAATATTTCTGCGACCCTTCTCATTAACGAATTCCCTGAGCCCCATTACTCCTTATACGATAATGGTACAAATGACTGTCAATCACGTAAGAACGGCCCATAAAAGAGCCGCAGCTGGCAATTTGGCCGTTCTCCCGAAATTCGGCAACGCGCCTCGCTTCTTTTCTTCCTATCTTTAATCAGCGTTGATTAAAAGGTGATTCTCGATTGGAAAACAGATTGGCCGCAGCTGGAGCGTCGCTGGGCCACGCCGACCGCGCGGGTCAATGTCCTTTGGTTCACGCCGCCAAGTACGGGCGGCTGTCCGTCGTCGGGTACCTGCTGGCGTGCGACTGGCAGGCCGCCGATGCCGACGAAAAATCGAGGGCCGACGGCGCGTTCACGGTCGACCGGGAGGAGGCCGCGCAGCAGGCCGTCGTCGCGGCGGCGGCGCAAGGCCACGAGTCCGTGGTCGAGTACCTGCTGGACATGTCGGAGGTCACGGCGGACCAGCCGGACACGCTCATCGGCGAGACGGCGCTGACGGTTGCGGCGGCGAACGGCTCGACGGCGACGGTGTCGGCGCTGCTCACGAGGGGGGCCAACCCGCTGGCTGTGAACGCGAAAAGTCTGTCCCCGCTGATGCTGGCGGCGCGCGAAGGTCACTGGGGCACGGCGGAAAGACTTTTGCAAGGTGAGATTCGGGTCGAAGAGCGATTTTGGATGAAAGTAAAAAGTTCGAGGGTGTCCAGCAAAAAATTTGGAATAGAAATGAATAGAATAGAATTAGATTTGTAGCCAAATTCGGCATTCATTAGAATTAAATGGAATTCATTTTTCGTTTTTGAATGTTAGAAATAGTTGAATGTATTCCAGTTGAGGAATTCAAAGTAAACTTTTTCAAAATGTCAACCTAAGTGGAATAGAAAAGAATAGAAAAGAATTCATTTTGTCAGTTGGAATTCAGATTTTTTAATTGAACAGAAACGAATTATTTCTGAAGAATTCAAAATTGCTTGTTTGAAACATTGAGAAATCGCTGGAATAGAAACGAATTGAAAAGAATTGAAAATAAATATGAATGCCTAATCTTTCCCAAAAGGAATTCAATTTGTATTTTTCAATTCTTTTGTATTCTTTTCTATTCATTATTTTTTGCTGGGTAGGAATGTGATAGAATATTTTTCTGGATATTTTTAATTTAGGAATATTCCGAAATATTCGTGGTAGATTGCAGGATTATTTGCTAGGTGAAATGATGTACTCAGAAAATTCGAGAGAAATATTTTCGGTATAAAGTGGATATCTTTTTGGATTTTTTTTGGTTGGTCAAAAGATGTTCATAGTTTACTTTTGGAAAATTTGTTTTTTAATATCAGAAAAATTTATTGGAATATTATATTAAGAAAATAATATATAGGAGGCATTACGGTTTAGAATTTTCAAAAAATCGTTGTTTGCCTAAACCGAAAGCTACACTGGTGTAGAATAAGTGGCTGAAAGGACAATTCGATCCGGGAAGTATTTTAGCCGCTACAGTCTATTGTACGCACCGAGCGCTCAGAGGCTCGCAGGTGTAAAGGGTCGCGCACTCACGGAAACTTGTTTTGAATGCTTGTGTATCCGGTTTAAGCTGAAAATAACTCTGATGTGTCATAATAGAAAACTGGCTGACTAAATATAAGTTTTTAATAAGATTCTACTCAGACACCGACAAATGGACTGACATTTTTAGTGAAAAATGACATCTTAAATTTTGAAATTTGTTAAATTCCGACCCCAAATTTTGATTAATCTAATCGTAAATCCCTGAAGGGGAGGTTCTCCTCTTTTAGGCAGAAAATTACATAAAGTTCATAAATTTTTTGCGGGGTATGTATAAGACTTAGGAATGCGAATCTTTTTGAACTAGCTTTATTGAACATTTTTGCGGTTGCGAAAGGTTGCGAAAACTTGAAATATGTTTTTCTCGAAACCACTGTTTTCACTGTAAAATGGATTCCGATCGACGGTTCAACTGATTCACAGTAGACCAGAACATCGAAAAACTAACCAAAATTTTTTGGAGGTTATACCTATTTGCAGTAAAATAGTTTCATCTCCCTATATAATACAAATCTATCGCTTCCGCCGCCGCCGAGCTAGATCTGATCCAGTTGGTCAATGAATGGTCAGACCGGAAGTAGAATGGGAACAGCAGAGTATGACTATATATAGTCAGACCGAAATTACAATTGAGCAAGTGGAGTAGGTTCGTATAGTTCAGACTGGAAGTAGACTGGGGTATGTAGAAAAGGTCTATAACTGATCAGATCGGAAGTAAAATAGAGCAAATCTATATATTGTCAGGAAGTAGATTGGGGCAAGTGAAGTAAGTGCATATAATGCCAGACCGGAAGTAGAATGGGACAAGTAGAGC
>JABFPB010000226.1:0-47437 GCA_022817645.1 Ceratoteleas bidentatus
ACCCACCCCCAAAACCCACCCAACCTCCCTCCTCCTCCTCCTTCCTCCCCAAAATCGCGCCGCCCCCTCCCCCTCGTACCAGTCCCACATCTTCTCTCCTCCCCCCTCGTTCCCCTTATCCACCAATGTTGACGTAACGTCCAAACAAACGGGCCTCCGATTGTCACTCGCGGCGAACTGCGCCGCGTCTAACCTTGCTCGTTGCGCGCGAACGGGCCCGTCCCTGGCCGCCGCCAGCTGCTCCGATCGAAGTATCGCGGACAAGGACGGACGTACGGCTCGGCGGTCCGCGCGCGACAAGGAGCGCGCGCATTCGAAAACAAGCAGCCCAACACTCTACGGCCAGTACTCTCAGCCGAGCAAGTGAGCCAGCGGAGCGCCGCCTTACACCACATTACACGAAGCGCGACCGACGACGCTGCGCCCGTCGTGACGTGGGACGCTCCGAGCTCGGTGAGTTGTTCTGACGGCGGCGCTCGGGGACGCCGCGGTTATGTTTCGCGTCGATCAGCTGCCATTACAGCGCCCCGAGTCGCGGCGCTGCGCGTCCTTTGTGCTCGGCGGATCGCGTCGCGAACGACGTCCCCGGAGCGTCGCTCCGAGAGGTTAGGTCGCCACGAAAGTTCTCGGGGATAACTGTACTTTCGCCTCGGACGAAGTCGTCCGGGTGACGCGCGTCGCAGTTCGGCTTCCGGAAAGATCGGAGGGTAAACAAGGGGGGGGTTCTCGTGGTGTTTATCGCGAGACTCTCGGAGAGTGGCGTGACGTTTGGCACGGCTGTTGTTTGTTTACTCGCAGTATTTTTAAACGCGCGCGGTTTAGGCGCAACGGTGGTTTCCGGGAAAGCGGGCACCGCAGGTGGGCAATGCGACGATTTTGGAGGGTGTTCGGTTTTGGAGAAGGATGATGTGACATTGGGATTTGATCGAGTAAATATTTGGACACAGTGCGCAGTAGGTGAACGTGTTGTCGAGTTAATGTTATTGTGAATGTGCATAATGATTACGTGCTTGTTAAGCGGAAAGTAATTTGCCGTTCGCAAATCGCCTTTATTATTTCCATACAATGTACGGTTGGGTGGATTTATGTAATTGTATTTGTAACAGTTTTTTGCATTGGGAAATACTTGTTGTAATGGTCATATTTGGACAGCATCGGTTAGTTTATCATCCTTGGAAAGTAAAGTAAGCACCCACTTACGGCGTGAAACAGTAGTATTAAAACTTGACAATATCAGAGACTATTACGCCACTCACCTTTGGCTCGACTGTATAAACTTCACCCTTGTCATAACCGTCAACTTACTCTCACTGTTGCATAATATACTATTCAGCATATTTTGCGTTTCAGCAAAATAACTTGTTCAGAGGGTATACTGAGTTTAGTAAATACATGTCTTGCAGAATGTATATTAACACTAGATGCTTTGGTTGCAGGATATTGTATATACTTAACAAAAAGCCATTATCGATTGGCAGGAGCTAATGGCCCATAATTAATTGCCATTGGACCCAGACTGGCGGAGGAAGAAAGAATAAGGATTGCTAAACTATTTGAGGGGCCGGGCGGTAAATGAGGCGGTTGATGGAGCAATGGACCCGTCAATGTTCGTTACCTATAGCCCGCAAACGAATGGCGTGCCGCTGGAATCCAAGCTTGCTACCTACATGGTGCGTTTGCCAGCTGGATCGCGAGACAAATCCTGCCACATGACGCTTGACCTCCCAACTAACAGGACCTAATCTTTTCAGAATCGGCAGAGCCCTGCCGGGACCATAAACACCGCGACTATGACTAAGCATCTGTCGAATCTGAGTCTGGACTCACAGAAGAAAACCAGCACGAGTCCGGAGTTCATTCCTGGCAGGGGTCTGGCGAGTAACAGCAGTTCGCCCAATTTGTTCAACAATTCGTTTCATTCGCAAGAAAATGTTGGCGGAACCACATACTTTTACCTCGGTAATACGGTTACCGATGCAGTCAGCACAGAGGAAGTTCCAGAGGTAGATTTTAATTTAGATGATTATGTGATAAATGCAGTGGCTTTAGAGCATGTAACTTCTATTAGAGATCTTTGTGTCATATTTGATTCAAAAATGACATTTACTGAACATATTGAGCATATTATGACAAAGGCTAATCAACTTCTAGGGTTTATCAGAAGAACTTGTAATTCAAGTCTGTAACTACTTTAAAAACGCTGTATGTAATGTTGTTATATCAATCTTAATGTACGCATTGACTGTTTGGTCATCTGCATTCCAAAACCATAGTGGTAAACTGAAAACGGTTCAACGTACATTTTTCAGAATAGTTGCAGTTCGGATTGGTTTTCAAGATCCATTTATTAAGAATGAGTATCATGAAATATTATTTAAGATTTCTTCACTCAATTCATTAAGAGATATTAATAGTGTTATCTTTTTATTTAAACTTATTATAAATAATATCATAGATTGCCCACTTTTGCTATGCCAATTGAAGTTTTGACTTCCACATCAATCATTGAGAAGACTTGTTACTTTTTCAATACAGATCTTCTTACACCACAAATAATCCATTATCAAGAATGTGTAAATTATTTAATAAAAACTGCGATGCGACTGATTCAAGACTGAATAGTTTATAATGAAGCAACAGAAACTATTTGAATTTAATTGACAGCTTACTCAAACGTACAGTTTTTCTTTAATTTGTTAATATGGATGAAAGTTCGTCATTTTGTATACTATTATTATCGTCTTTGTAAATCTTTCAAAATCTTTTCAACCATTCTAAATCTCTGACTTTGCTTAACAACTAGGTAAGTGCAAAGTCAGAAACCAATTCAATATACCCGAATTGAAGTTACTTGAAAACAATGAATCTCCAAAACAACTCGGTAATCAATTACTTAAACCATTTCAAATAGCTTCCCAGCCTAACTCTATTGCCTTTTGTCCAATAACTGAATGAAATGAGAATGAATGAAAACATTGTCAGATTGGCAACGTGTGCGCGAACCAGGTTGGTTACGTCTACCCCGGTACACCTGCACACCTGCAGTCGGTGAAAGTGACGTCGGTGAAGACATCAACGCCAACCGGCGGTTCCGCCCCCTCGACACCACCACCCCAGGCGGCGCCCAGTTACTTTGTGAGCGACTCGCTTCGTGCCGACATCATCCAGAAGAACGCCCTGACTCTGTCCCAGCCAGACATCGTCCGTTACCCTGACCTGCCGAACGAAGTGGACAACTACCATGAACTCTGTCCACTCGAGCCCATCCATAAGCCTGCCTCTAGCATTTTAGGATACCAAACGTCGACGTACAAAGCAACCAACATCAAAACCGGGACGCGGTTCTGTTTACGTCGTGTTCACGGTCAGCCTCCCGACTACTGTTCCCCGTCAATGTCCCGCTGCAACTACAAAGGTTAACGCGCGATTACGCTGCTTTCAGATTTTCGACTGGCAAATACAAAGTGTATGGTACTCGTGGACATGTGGAAGCGACTGTCTCATACGAATTTAGTACAACTGCGCGAAGTTTTTACTACGAAGGCGTTTGGTGATCATTGTAGGTTCCACTTGAGTTAGACTAAGTAGCAAAGAAAAGTTGTTCTGTAGCCCCTTTCCTGCAAAGTTAAGTCGGTTTAGTACAAGTATGAGTAGATTGTTCTGCAATCCCATAACTGACCCATCCCATAATTTGGAGATAATGTTTTCGAAGCAGTTAATTGCCTCGGGTTCGTCAGTTGGTTATCCTGACAAAAAATTGGTTGGAATCATAAATGGAATTTGACTCTGGAAACCGTTGTGGAACCAAGCTTAGCTTAAGGATCCATCCAAAATTCCTAGATAGGTTCCATGTTTGGAAGTCCATTCATGGAATCCATCTAGGAATCCCAATCATAGGCAACTATTATGGTTCCATAATAGTTCCCAGAGTCAAATTCCATATATGGATCAAGCCATATTTTATTCTCACGTCGAGGTTTCCCCTCAACTTTGTCATTTCGTCCAAATTGTAACCAATCCTCGCCTGTTCAAGCCATGGTATTTGTCTACGACTACCACCCCGGATCGGAGACGTTACTGAACAAGCATTTCTCGGCGTCGGAGATGAATGGCTACACAGACCCGTTTTCGTCGGATCCGAACGCACCGCGACCCTACAGTCATACCAAAAACACCATTCTGCGGCAGCAACATAGCAGCATGTTGCCGGAGAGCGTGATCTGGAGTTACATCATCCAGTTCACGGCCGCCCTGCGCGTGATCCACGCTGCCGGTAAGAAAAGACCGATTTCAGCGGCGGTTAGGCGCTTTTGAGCCGTAACTGATTGTATCTCTGTCGTTCAGGACTGGCGTACAGGTGCTTGGACCCGACCAAAGTTCTGCTGACGTCGCGAACACGACTGCGTCTGAGCTGCGTCGCCGTACCTGATGTCGTCACGATGGACGGCAACGCCGCCAACCCGTTGAGCATGATTCCGCACTACCAGCAAGACGACCTGCTTGCTTTGGGCAAGCTGGTGCTCGCGCTGGCCTGTCGCAGCCTACTCGCGGTACACCGCGACAACGTGCAGTCGTCGCTGGAGCTGGTGGCTCGTTCCTATTCCACCGATTTACGTAATCTTATTATGTGAGTTTGGTCGAAGGGTTGAAGATGTAGGAATATTTCGCAAACAACACGCAAACACGATAGAAAGTTATGCTATTTGATTGCACAAAGATTCAGTTAAGGTGCGTCCGCATCTGTTAGTGATATTTCATGAAAAAATATGAAGCAAAATGTTTGGGCAGTATTTGTGTAATATTTGCCAAATGTTTATGTTGAATAAACATTTTTAATTTAAGCAAGAATCGAAACCTTGCCTCATACGTGAAAATATAATTCTATACCACTGTGCCATTCTCAATCTGTACACTAAACAACTGTTACTGGCAAAGGTATAGTTTTGTAAATTAAAAAAATGGGTAAACAGAGGTTTGTTATAAATTATTTCATCATAAAATAATAAACAATAAACTTAAAATAATCTTCGCATGCATTTACACTGTGAAATTGAGTGTGTCTACACACTTGTAACCTCTAAACATATCCTCAAATTTTACAGCAATATATAACAAACTGTTTGCATAAACGAATTTAGTCAAATTTATTACAAGGTGTATCCTCATTAATTTGCGAGTGCTGCCAGCACGATTTTCACTTATTGTTGACTTATTGTTGAAGCGGAAAAGATGTCCGGTATTGGGGAGTTTGGGTGTTGATGATTTTTGAGAGAAGGTTGAATTAGGATTGGATGAGAAGGGAAGAGGGATGGGCGTATTGAGTCTGCTGAGGAGAGGTAGTTGGCATTGAGCCAAGTTTGGGGTTCATTTTGGAGGGGGCAAAAAGGAGGGGAAGAGAGAATGGAATAGAGCTGTTAACATTTGAGATTTATTTTTTGGCGAGGGATTTTAATTAAGACTGTAATGAAATTATAATATTCACTGCTTTTCTTACATTTGTTACTGAATCTTAAGAGGGAACCTGATGTAAATGCCTTAAAAACTTAATTGATAAACGTTCAAAAATATTGGAAAAAAGATTTAATTATCTTTAATTGAAAAAAAAACGCTTCTTTTTTATCAATACTACTCATTGAATATATTTCAGAGTGAATGCAGTCCATATTTGAAGACTTTCACGAGTACATACAATGCAACTATTTTTTTAGGTATTTGCTATCAAATCAAGCACGTAGAACGGTTACGGACCTAATGCCTATGATAGGTGCGCGGTTTTACACGCAGCTAGATGCGGCACAGTTGCGTTCCGATGTATTAGAGCACGAGCTGTCGAAGGAGTTGGAAAACGGAAGGCTGTTCAAGTTGCTGGTGAAGCTGGCGACGATAAATGAGCGACCTGAGCTCAATATGGAGCCTGCGTGGGCCGAAACCGGCGACCGTTACATGCTCAAATTGTTCCGAGATTACGTTTTTCACCAGATCACGGCTGACGGCAAGCCGTGGCTCGACCTAGCACACGTAGTCTCTTGCCTCAACAAACTCGATTCTGGATCTCATGACAAAGTATACTTCATTTCATTTCTCAAGCTATATTGTATTTTAGTAGAACAGACTTTGCAAAACAAACTTATGTCTAATTCGAGTCTATGAAACAATGTGTTTGCTTTTTAAAAATATGATTTAGAACTGATGTGTTGCATTTTATAGGTTTAAATGGGATTTTAATTACAAAATTGATGTGAATACAGAACAATTATTTATACCGGTTATTATTGATTTATATTAAAATTGTGTTAAATAAACATTCGTTTTTAATTGCGAAATTCCTGCCGCAATACAAATGAATAAATTGTTATTCATGAACTGAATTTGTTTCTTGGTCAGGGTTTTTAAAAGTAAACTTGATACATATTTTGCATTTTAAGCAGTTATGTTTGTGATAAAATATTGTATAATCAATGTTATGCAAACGTTTCTGTTGTTTTACAATGTATTATTTATATGTGTTAAACGAGTGAGAGAAAGTAATATTCTATTATATAACGGTATTGTTATTATAAAGAATAATAAATTTACATTATGCTTTACATTATTGTTACAAAGCTGCATACATACTTCACGTAATTGATTTATTACTTATTATACTGATAACAGAGGGAATTTTGTCTGTTCGTATTTAAATTCTGAGGGAATGCAGTTACGAAAATAATATAATTTTAATTAATATACCACAACTCAAATGTCTCCTTATTTGGTAGATATTAAATTTTATTGAATAATTTTTACACAAAATGTAATGTTTACTAATAAATGAAATTCATGCATTTAGAATCTATAAATAGCTCAGTTTATCAGTTGTGCTGATAAACAAACATTTTTAATAAATTCACAAATTGAAATCAGTACTGTGATTGTGAGTTACAGAGATAGCTTTGTTTTACACCAATAAGTTCAAATGTTATGTAACTGCGGAACCACGATTAGAAATTATTTTCCTGAACTCGTTTGACTTTCATTATACCGCTTTTATTTATTTAGTAATGTTTGGGCTCATGTTCGATATGCAAACACTCTAATCAATGAAAGTATAAATAGGCGACATTTGAGAGATAGATAATCGTTGAAGAAATGATGAAATCTGATTACAAATACAAAGATAAAGTCTAAACAAAAGACTTTTTCAAGAATATCAGACTGGACGTTTATTTCAGACAATATTTCTCAATCCCATTTTTTTCCAATATGTTTTGAGAAATACTCCGCAATCTTCTTACAATTTCAAAGGAATTTGCTACCAATCTTCAGAAATGATCTCAAACCTTCACGTATTTCATTCCACAATTATTCATTTCAGACCATCAACTCAGCACTGTCCAAATTTAAATCCTTCCTCCTTAAGAGTGTCTCTACAATAAAACCAAAAACAGCAAAACATTCCTCCATACAGCCTCCTTTCAAACAGCAGACAACCTCACTAATAAAGCACAATTTCATAGACCGCTTCCCGCTACTTAAGTCGTTTTCGCAAAGATCTCTTCTTCGCTTCTTCAAGGTAGTTCTATCGTGAAAATTAATCCACTGAGAATTTGATGAAACTTTGCTTACGAATTCTTTAAACAATGTCGCACATTTTGCCCATATCTAAAAGAAGATTGACTGTCTGGAAGCTGAGGTATTTAGTATCAAAGTTGCACAAAAATACATGGGAGGCATAGGAAACAAGTATTTTGTTTACCAAATTATAATGAAAAACTAATAGAATTTGCTTTATATTGCAACTAATGAATGGTAAAAATTTGAAGATGATTAACATTGTTTGCGAGAAATAAAAAATTGTATATATTTATCTCTCTGTATATAGATGTACTAACAGTGTAATTTATACAACTTGTCGAATTTCAACATTCTTGAAAAAAGAAAAATTGTGTTAGCGAGACAAAAAGATTCATAACAAAATTGCCTAAAAATATATTATTTTCCAAATAATAAAATTATTTAATCGACCCCCTAAATATACAGTCCTAGACGATAGAACTGCGTGAACAAAGGGAAAATTTGTTGAGTAAACGATATCGTTTTACAGTAAAATGGCTTCCGTTATTAGGTAAATGAAACGTTACAAGATAAAAAGACTAATCTTAAACGATTTTCGTTTTACCATTAATAGAAATTTTCTTAGTGTGTACACCCTCTCTCATTCCCACCGAAACTAACCACCGCGAATTCGTTTCAGATTTGCCTAATGTCGCGCGACGAGCAAAGTGTCTTAGTGGTAAGTTACGCGGAACTGCGTCAGTGTCTAGAGAATTCTTTTGGCGAGCTGCTGCACTCGGCGAAGGAGGCCGGGGTCTAAAGTCACGCGAGAGGAACACAAAGAGAAGCCGATTAAGTTTGAACGGACAAGAAAACGTAAAAACAAGGAAACGGAACCGCGAGGGCCGCGAAGGCGCTTACTTTGAATGTGATATCAACGTTTAGACTTGTACGCTGTGTGAGAGAGAGTGCGAGTGCGTGGGCGCGCGCGTGTCTCTTTGCTCTTTTCTTCTTTTTTCCGCGACTCGGCCGGGCAGAATTGTACGCGCACCGAACTTCGGCCTTATCATTGTTCCCGTTCTGTATTCGCGTTTTTTCCGAGGCGCCCGCCAATCTTCGTCTATTCTTCGTCGCACGCATTTCCGACGCAATCGAATTTTAACGTCGCCGCTGCGCCGCGGGAATCGCGCGCCATCGCGATCGCCGCGGCGCCGAGCCGATTTGCCAACTGTCCCTTTCATGTACAACGTTCACCGAAATGAAATGGTAACGCGACTGTGCGGCGATCATCGTGATTGATATTATTATTGCGCAAGCTTCGCCCTGTTTCGTCTATTACTTTCATGGCTGGCGATGAAATGTACAAGTGTTATTGTAAAGTATATAATTGAGGGCCGACCGGGCGATTATTTTTGCGATCGCCCGGCGTGCCCTGAAGAGCGAATGGAAAAAATTGGAAATCAATAAAGAGAAGAGATGTGTTTTTTCGTAATTGCACGAGCGTTTCTTCTTCCCAGCGCCGAAACCGGAGTTATCGACTCGGGAGACCTGACCCGCTTTCGATTTGCCATCGACGCCGGTCAATTGAGCCGACGGAATCGGGTTTCTGAAATGCGCCGCGGTTTCTTTGCAGCCCGGACGGGACATCACGCTTTTATTATCGCAATTGCGCTGAACGAGCTCATTTCGACGGCTTTTAACTCGCGCCAACATGGCGGCCGGAAGTCTGCCCAAGTTCAAGTGTGGGCGCGCGTTTTCGGTCCATTCGTCCTCATTAGTTAGTCACTTTGCTTTATTTAGCGCAGCATTCTGCTGATTGCTGAAGTATTGATTAATCGCCTTTTAGAAAAAGACCGCTTGCATCCAGAAGTCCTATCTACTCAGGATAAAAATTCCAGGACACCGCAATTCCTTTGGGAATCCTGGAAATTTGTTTCTCATTCCCAGGCTTTTGCAGAAAATATCCACGATTGCATGGAAATATTACAAAATAACTCCGACCTTTTTTCAATTTAATTTAACTGTTCCCCGACCAAACCACCCCTCGAAAATCGGTCTCTCCTAAAATTGGCGGAAAGCATCAGACTGCGCCTTGCATTGGGCACTCGCGGACAAAGGCCGCGCGGAAACAACGGGCGATAATGAAAATGACGGGGGCGGTTGTCGAAAAAGCAGGCACGGAGCGACTGGAACTGGAACGCGTCCAAAGTGAAAAATGTCGGCGTCGGGATGGAGCGCGGACTCGCCCGAAGCGCTTCGGCCGGCTTCGGAGATGAAGCGCTCGGCTCTCCGGATTGGGACGGCGGGCGGAACGCGGGGCCGCAGTTTAGCGGAGAGGCCAGTGTCGGGCAGTCAGTCGAGGCAGCGCAGTCGCGTTGCACCGTACGAACGCTTTCGCCTTGTCAATTCCGCGACTCAAGTCGCGCGCACCCTGCCAGCCGGAGTGTGCCGAGGTGCCGACGAGTCTTCCGGACAGATCGCCGCAGAGGTACGTGGTGAGCGAAATCGCGGGGCGATTGCGGATCGAACCAGTCGAGGCGAAGGGATTTTCGCGGAGGCTGCGGCGAGAGGAGAGGAATGAGAGGATTGAGAGAGGATGGAGAAGATCGCGCGCGGTTTCACCGGGGATCGATCAGCTCGGGTTCGCGACTCGCGCGGTAAACAGATCGACGACTGGGTGGATGCGGAAGCCCGCGCGACGGATTTGCATCGATTTTCCGTTCGCAGCTAGCGGACCCGCCCTGTGGACGGCGATTTCGGGACACGCTTTTCGCGAGGTTCCGAAAACGCGAGGTCGCGTTTTCGCCCCTCGTAAGAGTTGATCGATCCCAAAACAAGACGCGCAGGGTCCAAGGAAGCGTCGTCCTGTGCAGTGCGACGCAGTTAGACTGTCGCTTCGGGGGGCTTTTCGGGGAGTAATTTGGGTGGGATTTGGGAGGGCGTGGGAGGTTTTGGGAGGTGCCGAGAGGGAGGGTTCGAAAGGTTAGAGGGAATTCCCTGAGTTTCGGGGGTTCAGGGTGAAATTACGGGATTTAGAATTGGTTGACATCCCGCGTTAAAAATGCCTGGCAATTTTGTCATATTTCCATGCAAATCGTGGATTTGCATGAAAATGTGATAATTCCTGGAAAACGCTGGAAATTTCTGTGATTTGCTTGGAAATGTGAAGGAATGTCCAGGATGTGCAAGGAATTGCCCGGAACTTTTATCCTAGGATGTCTGTGGGTATTCCTCGCAACTAATTAGGAGGGTGAATGTCCTTTGGGTTGATGTTTCCCCGAGTTTTCTAGAAATTGAATATTCTCTTTTTCGAGAAACTTTTATTCCCTCATTTTCCCGGATTTCCCGGCCACTCTAGCAATTAAGGGTTTTTGGGGTGGATTTAATCATTCTGACTTTTGTTAGTCGTGATTTGCGAAAACAGGAGTAAGATGGATGGATTGTTGGTATTAGTTAAGAGGGCTGTTTTAAAGAGCGCAAAAATGACCTCGTTTGCGCGCTTCCGGACGACGCAATTAACTTGTTACATTTATATTGTTTTAAGTTCTGCTGGGAGATTGCGCTAAGTCGCGTTAATTTGATCCACTGTAAATCCCGCTTCGTAATTTGTTGCCACTTAAGCAAAGACGTTTCGCGCGATTCATTTCGAAGACACTTTCGGTGAAAAAGGCAATTTAAGTGGTGCACGCGGCATCTTATTCATACTTCTCCCATCCCGACGTCCAAATGTACTGAAATGACAGCTCTCGGTGATAAGATAGGGGGGATTGATTTGAATTTAAAGCTGCATGATAACGCTGTGTCATGAAATGGGAATTTGGTTTTAAACGAAATTAGTCGTGTCTGTTAGGATTTTTTCATTTGAAATTTATGGAGGTGATCGTTGGGGTGATATTTAGAATTGATCTTCTGTAATTATAAGTAAATGAGTTGACGATTTGTAAAATTGTTCATCCGTGATTCGCTGAGGTAGATAATTGATGAATTTTCTAAATAACGAAATATGATGTATGTACCTTTAATTCGGAGGATTTTATAGATAAATGAATAGTTCATAAAATTCAAAAATCCGTAAATTAAAAGTAGAAATCGCTTTTTTTTAGATTTTTTCGAAATTTCTATTAACTTTTCATAATTTTTATTTTTGCTTCACTTGAATTCATTGGATAATATTTGGTCTACTCGAAAGTTTGATTAAACTGAGAGTCCCGATGCAATATAACCAGACTTAAGGATAAGAACCGAGCTACTGTTTTTCCAGATTGAAGGAAGAATAGAAACGTTCGAAGTGTTCCAAATCGTTTCGAAAATAATGCGAAGTTATAAAAGATAAAAGAACATCCTGGTCACTCTTAATTCTTTTAAAAATATATGCATTGAAAACATTAAAGATTTATGCTTGCCAATAATTCTTTATCATATAAATTTCGGACGAAAACTCTGATTTTATGTACTGATTTGCAAATGCATCTCAATATTTTTAGGGAAACTATTTTAAAATTGTTTTTTTCTTGAGAATTTTGATACACAAAATTAATGTAAAGAAGTTAATCTACTTGGAATCTCTCTTAAGTTTTATTTAGTGCTGACGGATTAAATGTTCACTGTTTATCGATTTGGAAAATATTTCGCGAATTGTCTAATGTATCTTTTTTCACAAATAGATATACTTTGCGAAATGCGAAGTATATCTATGTATAACAGCTAATAACTAATCCATTCCAATAGACGCATTTTGTTTTAATACATCTTAGGTTTGAAGAACGTGTAATTTCTTTAAAGACATTACAATTAACAGAAATTTAATTGAAAGTACTAAAAGTGAAATATTTTGTACATGTTTTCAGTATGCATCAGTGTCATCCCTTCATTTATATACTATATAAAAATAAATATAAAACTATACTATTAACTTTAATATTATAACGATGAATCTTCATCTAATAAATAAATTCCATTATCTATATTAATCTTATTGCACTGTATTGAATCTTTCATTTCTAGCGCTTCCAAGCATTACTTTTCAGGTATAAATCCCCGGTTTCAAATTAACGTCTGCAAATCAATACGTAAAAATACGTATAAGTCACCTTTCACTTATTATTTTCACCTTATTCATCATCTATTTCAAATTAGTAACTTCTTCAAACGAGTGTTTCGTTTAATCTTTGCTCAGTCGACATCTTTATTCAATTTAGTAAACTACCTTTTCCGTCGAATCAATCTGCAATTATTCTACAATTTTTTAGCTATCTTTACTCGACCCTTTTGAAATCAGCAGTTACAACATCCTTTTTCAAAAAAGTATTTATCGTGGCATTAGTATTAAACATTCTCACAGAAATATTGTACTTTATTCAGTTATTTTTCTCTCCTTATTTTGAATAATTAAACATCAGTTTATCTTTAATATTATTTAATAATATTAATATTATTTAGTTTTGAATATTAATTGTAGCAATTTTTGAATAGTATGTACATATTACATTTTAAACAATGAACTTGATAAACATTTATGAACAAAGTTTAATGTGATAACTAATTATTATCTGACATTTATAAATATCTAGAGCATAAGATGTAAAATTGCCATTTCAAATAAACTCCCTCTGTATCCAATAATAATAATAATAATATAGTAATGAAATATAACAATATATAATAGATAAGATAATGAAGTATATAATCAATAAAATTTCGATCTATTTTAGACAATCAATCATCAACAAATTCCATTACAGAACCCTGTTATTGTTAATTGGTTATTTACTGTTTGCTCTGTCAGTTACACAGACCTACAACCCTGACTCTAATTATTCCAGTCTTTGCCCTAATTTGATGTTCTTGATAAATTACTCTGTCCATTGTATTCTTTATTAAAAGAATTATTAATAATAGTTTTTCAAAACGAAATTAAACACCTCTTTTTCGGAATATTTTTTCAGAAAAGGAATCCTGAATGTCTACTAAATGCCGGGCTATTATTTCTAGTAGTTTTTATGATACTCCAAATTTTAACTTATTCTGAATTCTTTCACTTCCAAAGTTTCCGAAGTCTTAATTTAAGACAAATTATCTAGAAAAAGAGAAATAACTTTGCTCTTTTATTCAGAGGTCGCCAAGCTCTGAATAAAATTTGAGCACAATTTGGCTTTGTGCAATAGACTTTGATTATTACTCCTAAAAAAAGAAAACAATTTCATTTTAGGCAACTGCATGCCCGATTATGTCCTAATCATCATTCATCTTCTCAAAGATCTTTATTTATAAAACGCTAAAAAATCTCTATCCGAAGAATCTCCTTAAACACGTGCAAAGTCCGTCGAAGCGCTTATTAAAGTTCGCGGCCGCAAATCTTTTCATCTCGTCATCAGCGCGCTCATTTAACCCGATTGCCGGCGTCGAGTCGTGGGATCGGACCTTACCACGTACGCTTCCAATAAACGGCCGAGTCAACCTCAGACATATTTAATTTCGTGATTATCCGTAATTGCGTTCAACGACTTGCACTTAATTCACCACGTGACCGTGCTCGGGAATATGTCATGCAGTAGGCGTCGCGTCTGCCGTTCGTGCTTCCGCAGCTGTCGCGCGTCAGACAAGCCGAAGGTGCAGGTTCATTGCTCGAAACGTCTCGAGTGGACGGTTTTGATGAATTAAATGCAATCGCCGGGTTCGCGAATCTCGGCCTAACGAGCAATCCCACTTTGCGTCCAGTTCGATGTTTTCTGCAAATCCGCTGGCATCGGATCGCCTACACTGCAAAACTGGATATTAACTGGATGAAGAGTTTGAAGGAAGGTGGGAATGGCATTTAGGAGAAAGAATTGGATTTTAAGTCAATTCAAAAGGTTTTAAAAGTCTAGAGATAAAAATAGTAGAATTGATTGTATGTAATTTCGCGTTTGAAGTTAGGATATTTTTTGTCGATTTCGAATCATTACACTTTTGGTTTAAAGAATTTTATATTTCTGATAAAAGCTTTCTTGGATAACTAAAATTGTTATTTTCCAGAGATAAATATTCGAGTTACTGCTATGAAGATTCTTGAAATGAGAAGATTTATTGTATTTTATACTTGTTCATACGAGGTCGCTTGAACAAGTAATATGTTGGAATAAACCTTTGAATTCCATTATAATAATTTGTGGACTTTAAGAGAATTGAAATGAAGCGAATTTCTTTTTATTACAAATGAAATTCATTTCATTAAAATGAATCATAGATTTGTTTTAGTTTAATTTTCAAAGCTTTAAACGTTATCAAATAAATTACATTGAAAAATGTTGTAAAAGTTATGGAATATTATGGATCTATAATCTCTGCAAATGCTATTAAACTGTAGAAAAATGATTACATTTTTCTTTCATTTAGTGATTGATTTATATCAACGTAATTAGGTCATAAGTACAGAAATATTTGTAAACGACAAACGTTTGAGTCAATAACAGAAATTCGCATCTTTTATTTATTGTTGTAGCTTCGAAAATAAAAGACATTCATCCAATGAACTCTACAAATGGGTTCCAGATTGTTCGTTCCACTTCATTCGTAATCGTTCAAAATGTCCACTCCTTGTAATAAACTTTGCGAACATTAATTACAACTTGCACTTCTCTGATTAATCAATTTCAAAATGGTCCATTTCCATTTTAGTCGTCCGACAGTGCGATTATTTATTCAGTTGATTATCTGATTTTCACATTTCACACATTCGTTTTTTACTATACGTTTTTCAGTTTTTCAAAAGCTTTTAAATTGTTTTGCCGAATTGCGAAAATAAATGTTTTTTTCAGGCGTAATTTAGGGAACATTGGTGACAATCGGCAAGCAGACCCTTCAAAACATCCGCAATTTGAATTCGCGATTACGGTTGATTGAAGTTCCTCGACAATCGCCACGCTAAATGTACGAACAAGGGGGGACGTGATTCGTATCAAAAGGCCGACCTTGGCAATGGGCTTTCATTACCCCTAACCGCGAACGGCAACACTCCCTTCATTTTTTACGCCCAGCGGACACTCATTATCATACTATCTGCCAGATTTTCGACTCCGCGGAAAATTCGAAACTTGGAACATAACACGCGATTTGGCGGAAGATCGCATGGGAGATTGTGTTTGTGATCTAATGCGAGGTATCGCGGAAGTTGCGAGGAGAAGTTGTTCGGCAATTGTAGGGAAAAGTATTCGTATTAGATTTCACGTCAGATCTAATCGTGGTGACTTATTTGGGTTGGTTGAAGTATAAAGTGCGAACTTTAAGTTGTACCTTTTTTGTTTGTGGCAACGAAAATTAGATGTACAAACTCTAATGTTCATTTAACTGTTTTTGGATTTTCTACGAGATGAGAATACGCTGAGTTTTTGAAGTTTTTAAGATGCGAAGTTCAAATGGTACATAGCACTTGAATAATTTCGTATGATAATTGTGTAATTTATTCAGCAAATTTAGAAGTCATCTTGAATATGTTATGCAAGCAGAAAATAATCCAGACATCATGATACTGATGTAACGATTTTGAACAAACTGATACATTTGCAAGAGCTGAATCCGATATCACGTATAGTTCACTTTTGTTAGCACATAAATCTACAATCCGTTTATCGGCTTAAAAATATTCATTTTAATAGAGAGAACGACTCCCTGAACATGAATGTGTTTTGAACCTTGCAGGTGGTTTGCAAATATTATCGTCTTCAATCTATATTTGACAAAATACTCTCTCGGCAAATTGTATATATGTTTATTTTATCTATTTATCAAATAAAAAATCAAATCTGTCCCGGTTCAAAAAAGTCTCCTTTTTGACAGCCGATAAGTGTTAAAAACACTGTTTATGGAGAGAATGACTAAAAAAGCCCGTTTTTTGTTCATTACAATATATATCGTTCGTTATCCGGATAAAGCTGCCTTTCATCCCTTTGATATGATACGTTTATAGGTTTCGTGCGGCTTTTTGAGCTTTATGCAGGCTTTGCCGTCGTAATGAAGAAAAGTAGGATGAAAGCCTAAAAAACGAAAAAAATAATAAATAAAAAGAGGCGGAGAAAAACTGGTGGGAGGGCAAGGCGGTGATCGATAGTTACGGCGTTTAATGGGATGACCGTGGTACGCGCCGTTGGTCATTCTAAACGTGTCGCAGACTAATGGCGACGGATAGCAAATAGAAAAAGCGGAGGTAGCAGAAGCGGATTAGACAGAAACGATGTACCGCGTGCTTAGCGCAGTACGTTATACGAGAAAAGTAATTACAAAAATAAGAACCGAAAGATGAGTGCTAAAGTGTTATCGGAAATCATCTATTTCATCAATTTCGTCGAAGGGTCTCCTAATGAAATTAATCTTCCAAAATTACATAAAATTAGCAATTTGTACTTAGAAGTCATTCATAGAGTATTTTAACTGTTCGATATTCAATTTATGATATAATATTAATACAAATAAAAAAATGTTCTTGCGATATTAATGTGACGAAAAAGTGTAATTGACATCACCCTTAGAGGGAAACTCTGTACTATTTCTGAGTTGGAAGTAACTCACATATGACGTCACATGCATATTCGGAAAAATAAATTTCAAACCTGATTATAAAAATGGACAGACACATCTGTGTGTATATAGATACACGACTGCCTAATTCAAAATTATACCATGTTCTAAAAGTTCACTGTAAAATGTTTTAGTGGAATGTTTTAGAAAAATGTAATTTATTTGGAAATGCTTTAGAGGCTTTATTACAGTTACTTCAAAAGTCTTAAAATTTAATTTGTCTTTTAGTAATGAAAAAGTAGTTTTTTAATTAGTAAAAGACAAATTAAATTTTAAGACCTTTGAAGTAATTGTAATATTTCGTCTAAAGCATTTTCAAATAAATTACTGTCTACGTAAAATTTGTGATTTATCTATGACTGAAAATTTGATTACAGTTTGCAGCGCGTTTAATTATTAAATTATTTTACAAGTAAGGATAGAAGAGATCTAATTCCGCTACTGGGCGTTTGTCTACACCAGCTCGGATATTGCGCTCAGTCGGGGTACTCCGGTCGCATAAGGCAGCGGTAATTGAATTTCGATTGGAATAAATAATATACGCCGTGATTAATGAGCGCCTCGAGGTAGCATCCGTGCGACCCGAGCTAGAACATCGGACCGGTGTTTTCGTTGCTTTTTTATCGCCCGTGTTTGGTTATTATTAATGAGAGGTCGCCTATAGGAAGTGGTTTTTCGCGTCAGACAAAAGCAAGTGTTGCGTCACTTGCTTGCCCAGATTCGCAGAGATTCGAATATTTTTCCCTGCAAAAGGCGTAACCACCGACCGACCGAATATTTCAACCAAATTAAACTGAGGTACGAATGGCACTTCAGCATTTTCGTTACAGGAAATAACGTATCGCGATCCGAATCTATCGAAAAAGTCGGCGCCCTTCCCTTCTGCTGATACGGCGAACCGTAATTGCTCAAAATAATGCCATTCGAAGTCGGTTTTCTGCAAAAGCCAGTCAGATGGCGGTTAAATATGTCTGTCGACCCCATTTTATCGCGATTCCCCTTTTTGCACTTCTCCCGATAATTAAATGGAAAATTAAGGAACGCGAAAAGAAATTACAGTACTTGTCCTTCAACACTCGAATGGCGTCAAAGAAAAAAATCGCTCCTCGCTTTGTTACAAATTAATTTAACGCAGACACAATCCCTCGTTATCGCGTTCGACAAAGCATTCGAAACAGACAATACCCCCGGCCATTTCGTCCTCGCGTGTCTTGCGGCGTCACTCGAATTTTTGCGCAAATATCCTTCTCTTCCCCTCGAAGCACACGTGCGAAATTCACGGAACCCCGGCGAATTTTCGTGCGCGTCAATTACCATTCGCGTAATTTATTCATCGCGAAAACTGAACTCACCCTTCACCACGGAAATTGCGCGGCATCGTTCGGTAATTACTGCGCGCGTTTTTCGTAACGCGATGCTCTCGTAAAAGCAGTCGTTGCGCTTTTCCCGCAAACATAAGTTTCGTGCAGAGAAACCGCTCTGCACGAGCTTTTCCTTTTAATAATACATTTTTAGTTCGTTTTTATGCGCGCGCGCGTTATACTCCGTCTCGGGGCGCTTTTATGATACATTTCTTGCGCGGGGAAAATCGGCCACCGCGGCTTAAATTATTATTCGAAAATGGAGGCAGTTTATTGGCACATGAAACTTTTTATCGGAGCGCGATACGAGCGCGAACAAAGTCGGTTCGGAGGCGAAAGTCAAATATAACTTCGGACTTGACGTACAAATTTCACGCCTCAAGCTCCAGCGGCGCACACTGACTTATTTCCGTCTGTGTTGATAAAATCTCGTGTAAAATTACACCACTTTTTGCGCGGGGTATCTGGGAAATTACACGTTGCAGCTTGTTTTACATATTTCATGTATCTTTGCGGATTATCCTGTTATTAAATGTAATTTTTCGGCTGTTTTTTTCGCTAGATGTTATGAAAGGAGATTTTGAAATTTATGGGATTGATATATAGAAGGATATTGACTTGAATGAAACACCAGTCTTCCATTAAGGTTTTTAAAAATGAAAAGTACGGAAATGATTGGAAAAAGACGAGAAGAAGTAATGTGTAACTGTTTATAATTTGTTACGTTTCATATTATGTTGACAGTGTATGTGCAAAACAATAAAGGTATGAATATTGGACCCGAAAATAATGCAAACTAACATAATGTTTGAAAAAGTCTCGACATTTTGAAATAGTATCGTAATTAAAAGTTTCAGTTGAAGATTTTCATGCTGATAAAATAAATGTATAATATCATCCCTAATTATTAACATTTCAATTTACAATTTTTTCTATCAAAGCCAAGTTTTAATTTCCTAAACGATTCCATAAAATGAAACATTTTTCATCCAAAATGGTATTCGTTCTCGCTTCCACTTTTCCGTAAAAACAGTTGAGTTTTGACGGAATTCGTTTTTCACTGTAATGTTAGCCGCTGTTTGAAAACTTGTTACATCGCGCGTCCTTTATACTTTTCTTCGCGCGGATTGAACAAATCGCCAGTCAATTTTTAATGCCGCTGCGAACGCCCGCGGCGAACAAACGGTTCTGAGCGACGCGTCGACGTTAAATATTCCTGTCGTTTGTTACGAGACGTCGCACAAAAGACCGACAACGCGGCCAAACAACGAAATGAATGAATGTAATGCTCGATCAATGTGTATGAAAACTGAAACTATTAGCGCGCGAAGACAGAATCTCGCTTCGGCGTATTTATAGGAGCGTCAACTGAAAAACTGTGGTATCGAACAGATTTTTGCCGGAGTTTATATATAGAATGCGGCTGGGCAGGGGATCGCAGACACGCGTTTCCACGCCGAAAAGTTGATTGACTTTAGTCGGCGTCCGCGAAATTTCGCACACGTTTGGGATGTGTGGGAGAGAACGCCTGTCTGACTCTGAGAAGAAGTTCTGTTTATTCTTCGCTGAACAATATTTTGATTGCACATTGCAAACTATTTGGGAATTGTTTTAAAAATATGCAATTTTTTAAAATGTGACTGGAATTTGAAAAGAAATACTTCGAATTTTATTAGTTGATGTAAGCACTTGTTGGTTTATTGTAATTTTAAATAAACATCGAAGGTAGCTGGCAGTTTAATGCAATGCATTTTTCATAACAGAGGATTACTCGATTTGTATGAAATAATGAAAACACAGTTCTTTTAACACAGTTCTTCTTTTAAGCTGGAAATCTGAAAGGCTGTAGTTCTCTAATCATTCTCATAAATCGAAAAGGTTACCCATTCAAAACGAAAATCCTCGTTCACATAAAACTCGCGATTTGCGAAGTAAAATCTGTTTGCGATTTAACGAATTTAAAGTATCTTGAACGATAAGTTTCTCAAATAATTTTCATTCTCAGTAAATAGTCAAAGTATTAATTGAAGAATGTTGCTTGACAAATTAATCTCTTAAAAAAGATTGCAGTAAAGTTGTATGATATCTTACGAATAACGTTGAAAGCGTTTGAAAAAGAATATTTTATATTAATGAGTCTGAATGAGTATCCTACTTGTAAACCCGAATTCCGGCGAATATCTCTAAAGTGGGCGAATTTAATCAACGTTTTCATATTTTGCAAAGACGCTGCATTCCACTTCTGCTTGAAAGTAATGTTAAGCGCAGTCAAATTCCACTTACGCTCCCTTTACAAACACGTATTTCTCGAATGTCTCCCGAATGTTTCGGCCAACAACACGGCGTTTCGTAAGCGGCGATTATGTTATGGCGCGACGTAAAAATTACTCGCATTGTTTATCGCGCTGACGTAAGTCGGCCGCTGCAAACACCTCGGGGAGAAAATAAATCGATCGCGTTTCCTCCGCGAAAATGCATTTGATGTTTTCGAGACAACGCGCGAGTAAATAAAAGACGCGGACCGTCAACTGCGCCGTTTATTTTTCGCCGCTGCTTTTCAGCGAATCCGCTTGAAAAAGTTAAGAAAGTTTCCGGGCAGATAAATGTTGCGAAAAACTGGATGCGTCTCAGGCGCGCCTGCCTGAATTAACAATCGGGCGGTCGGCATTTTCAATGCCCATTTTTTATTCAGCATCTCACTTTAATCAATTTCGGAATTTGCTTTATTCCGCTGCTTTTTACGAGCCGCGTCTCTTCTCGACCCGACGAAAGTACAAACAAAAATATGAAGATGGAAATTCAATTAAATTAAGTGGACGAACAAGCCGGAAAAAATCGCGTTTGTCGGATAACGGCTCGGAGTGGCATTATTTTTCACTTCAAAGTAAATGCGTTTTCTGCAATTGAAATTGTTCATTTATCGTTACGGAGGATAATTGGAACGTTTTTTCGCGATTCAATGCGATCGGATTAAGGCGGTATAAATGTATAATATACGTAGCTCTTCGCTCGAGGCATTATCTTCCAGGGCAGCTAACAATAGTGGCTCGACCGGACTCGAGCCTTCTTTGGACCTGTTGCCCATTACGAGAAAGTCTATTAACCACTCTAATGACAAAAATCGGCTTTGCCGACCATTTACAGTGTCCCTCTTCCTTGCTTGCTACACTTTTATGGTCTGTCTTATTTATACTTTAAGTTGCCACATTTAGAGAAATGATGGTTGGAATATCCTATGAATTTCGTTGTTATAGTACTAAAGTGAAGTTATCCAAAAATAACTAAAATTGTTTCTTGCAACACACTGAGTGACCCGTTTAAAATGAAGTATTAAAAAATATGTGATATATTTGGGAACATTAAGAACTCTACGTATTAAAGACTTATCTAAGTATTCCGATCTGACATGCTTCGACGCCATCTGGATCGGAACTATTTTCACCATATTTTTAATTTTTCATTTTATTATTATACAAAATGAAATGGTAAATTTTTACCACTTGGTATTTTTACCTCTTAGGTGGTACCATTTACTTTTCTCAGAGTATACATTTAAAAACGACAATGTAGACGGCATAAAAACACCTTTCCTTACAAAATTCCCAATCCCTGCCGCGATTACCGGAAAACGACTTAACTGCTTAACTCGCACCTAGTACCGACTTGCAAAGTCGATACGGTCGAAAAGGCTGCGGCCGTTGTCTATTTGTTTGAGGAAATTAATCAAATTCTGGCGCATCGAAAGGTCTCGTCGTTGGCCTTATCGTGCAGCTCGTGACCCAGTTAGTCGGCAATCGTAATGGCTCCACTTTTAATCTCTTCATCTCGTCGAAGTCGAAACTCGTCGAACGGTCGAGCCGACGACACGAGCGCGTTAATCCCACGGACCTGGCGCGACACAGCGCCAAGTTAGACTTCCGGCGGAACGGGCGGCCAGTCGGGAACAGCATTTCACGAAAACTTTTCTCCGTGTTCCAGAACACAAAGCAGAATGAAACTGTGGTGGAGCTTGATCGCGGTGGCCCTCGCCCTGTTAGTTATGATCGCCGCGACGAACGCGGAATCGGACCTGTGGGAGGAGGACGACAAAGAGGTGCTGGTGCGGACCGTGCGGGGCGCCAAGGATCGAGGTAATGAATCGCGCCGACGGCTTTTTGCGGCCAAAAGTGCACTTAGTCAAATCGAGTCGGTTAATTTCGCTGAGAGAATCAGTTGAGAAAATCGGAACGGTTATGGTTCTGGGCGTAGGTCACTTGAGGTAGTACTATCGTTGAAGTGAATATTCAAGAATTGGAATTGGTATATTGGTAAGAAATTGATATATTGATAAGGTTTGTTGATATTGATTTTCAAAATTAAGGCATCTTTGATCATATTAAAAATATTTCGATTCAAAATTAGTGTGATTAACATAGAAAAAGTGTTAGTTGCACTAGAAAAAAAAGGTATCTTATTGGTGTTTCAGTGAGACATTGAACATCTTTGGTGTTTCTTCAGGCTAAAACCGTTTTGTTTTGAGACATTTTTCGTGTCTATTATATCAAAATGTTTCAAAATGAGACACTTGTTGTTGAACATTACAAAATGTGTACGTAATGTCGTAGTAATGTCGTAGTGAAAACTGTTGATATTTTCGATATCAACAGTTTTCACTACGAATTCTAATTTGAGCAACATAAAATAACTGCCGCATTTTTAGTATGTAAAATCAAATTCACTTAAATTTTCACTAAACGTTGTTCCAATGTAACGAAAACCAAACACTGAAAAACGAGATTTTATGTCAACTAAACCTGTCTCGTTTCCACAATATAGTTAACGCAACTGAAGTTTTAGTTGAACAACCAAATATTTAGCATTGTGAACTAAATAGTTCAGCTGTTTCGGTTCTAAATTCGATACTAAATAATTTAGTTACACAAATAAACCATTTTTCAGGAAGTTTTATAAAATACTCTTATGTGTTAATATACCAATATGAATAAAAATGTATACTCACACTAAAAAAATATGTACTGCTAAATAGTCCAGCGGATATGACAAATAAATGTTATTTTCTTTCGGCACCCGAAAAGAATCGACTCCACTGACAGTACACTCAGAGAACGATTAATTTAATTTAAATAAATCTATACTTAAATATATCTTTAAATACAGAATCGACTAGGTTCTGTATTTTAATTGAATAAATTATTTATTAATATTAAATAAGGTTTATTGAAACTAACTCGAACATTTATTTAAAAAAAATATATAATAAAAATATAAACATATAAAATTAAAATAAAAATAATATAAAATATATATATAAATATTTCATTTGAGTGAATAGTTTATTTAATTAATTTAAATAAATAGCCTACTGGGTTCGTATATAAGTAAATATTTATTTAAATTAAATAACCCTTCTCTGAATCTACTACTTTAACGTAAAGAAATTTGTTCAATTAAATGCCACGATTGAATAAAATACCACGAATCGTTTGTACTGATAACGCTTAATATGAGCTTTACCTAATCTGAACTATCGAAAATGTCCCGGCCTTTCTTTGTGCGCTCAAAACTATCGAACAGCTACTAAAGCTCACTGATTTCATCAGTTACCCACCACTATCTAATCGGGTAGCAAGATTTACAGAAGGTACCGATTTTTTCTCGCAATTCGGTCCGGCGTGATTGATGCTACAGCAATTGAAAGTCGAGCGTTCGTTTGTTGCGATTCCGCGAGAGATATCGGACTTTCGCAATGGAGCGGAACGTTCGACTGGAAATTGGAGGAAAGTTGTTGGAAGGCTGGAGATCGTTTTGCGAGGGTCGTGGTGTGTTTCACAGCAGAGGTAGCGATGTGCCTCTGATTATGCGCTGCGGTTTGGTGTGAGGCTGCGCGATTGTGTGAGAGCGAGTCGCAATCCGAGCTTGCGTTGTACATGATTGTAAAGTGATTTCATTTCCGCTTTGACAGCGTCCGCTAACGCAGCGTCGTGCAGATACTCCAAGAGTCAATGGTCGGAATGCGACGAAAGGACTAACACGCGGACGCGAACTCTCAGCTTGAAGAGAGGCGACAAGCTATGCCAGCAGACTAAGACCATTCAGAAGAAGTGCAAAAAAGGTAGATATTATATGAAACCTGATTCGGGTTGGGATGGGAGATAATGGCTTGCTGTGATATTTGACGAAGTCCTGGTAGATATTTTATTGGAGTTCTTAAAGGTCCGATTGTGGGCAGAAAAGTCTATGGCATTATTTTCTCTTGGATGTTGGTAGCTCTATAGATTTGTCTAGTTACATGAAAATGCAAAGTGAGAAATAACATTTTTTTTCAGCAAAGAAAATCCAACTGTTTATTTTAATTGGATTTTCTTTATTGAAAAAATGTATTTAAGAAAACTAAATGGTTCTAATAATTTTCATTTTGGAACAGACTGTTCAAGCTGAAGTTAATTTGGATAGAATCGGAGGCGAAATATTGACTTTCAAATGTAACACTTAATCGTTTACAATTGCATCAATTTAACGAATATAAGGTAATGTTTTTTAGAATGTAATGTTAAACGATGAAAACGTTTAAATATTCATGTGTTATTATTGTTATAAACAACAATTGTATCCTAATGAAACATTCCTTTATCAAAAGGATACCTTAAACTAAGTTTAATTCGCTGAGCAAAATCAAATAAATGTTTATACCAAGGAAATTGGACTGTTAATTTAACTGTCTGGTGTGTATACTTTAGCAGTAAACAACAGTCTGTTGAACATTAAAACGTAGAGTCAAGACAGTTAGGACAACAGTACGCGCTGTAATTCGGCTTGTCTGTTTTTCTCCGAGCAGTTACGTAGGCGAGTGGGAGTTGATAGAACGAGTCAGGCGAGGGATGTTATCCGACGAGTTGACAAATACTTTCCTCAGTCGCACTCGATATTTTTTTCCAACAATTGCGAGAAATAGTGCGAGAAATAGTTTTCAGAGATCAAACAATTTCCGTATCAATTTCCGTACTAGTGCTGGAATAGCTATTTTTCTTAGAATTTCATTAGCGCTGTTTGACATTTCGAACAACATCGACCTACTGTGATCTCATCCTTGATTAAATAAGAATACCATAGATTTTGCAACGCCCACTTTTGCACGGAATAACAAATGCTGAGCCAATTCCACAAGCATCTCAGGCTGAATAATAGAAGCATCTTTACATTATGTAACGATAATCCCTTTTTTTCTTCACGTCACACAGTGCTTCCTAGAATTTGGACATTATAGTTCGGCAACACGATGTCACATTTCGTCGATAAATTTCCCTTAGTTTTAGTAGCCGAAGTTTATCTTTCCACTAATGTAAACCTAACTACTGAAACACCAACTTTCACAATTTTCTTCCCAACATCAAGAGGAACTTTAACCATTTTCTTCAACGTGAATAATTCCATCCTTCGATCGAATTCCGTATTCTAAGAGAAAAACATGCCAAATTTTGATTCAGTGGTCTTAACATTTTTTCGTACATTAATTTCAAGATCTTATAATTTCAAGAAAAACAGTAATAAAGAGTACCATAAAACGTGCATAAAAACCATACAGTTTTGATAACTCTTTTTTTATTACTGTACACTTCTATTCACTATATCCAACCTAACACTTAACATCAATTTAACACTCTTTCTCCAACCTAAGTTGATTCTCAATATCCTGCAAGTCTGTTTGACTTAGATGAACCATCGATTAATTTTTGGACTTCTTTTTCCCAGTGTACTTTCCAAGTTACCACCTCCAACATTCCAATCACATTCACCCCAACCCCATCTTCGAACTCTCCCACTCTCCTTCTCTCGAAACACCATCCGAATCGTGCCTCCTCCGCCGCAAATACCATCGAACGAGGCACGCCATAAAGTAGGGTAACCTTGAACACGGCACAGTGCAATTAATTAGCCGCCGATAAAAACGCCGTCGGCTTCAGCCGCGCATTCCAAGCGACCCTATTTATTCTTCTAAATTTAAAACTGCACCCGGCCCCCTCCTTGCGCGACACGACTTTTCATGATCGACCGACAAAGATATCTTTGTAGCTGCACTTTTCGCCGTCGACCCATGGCTTATTATCTTCGGCGAAACTTTCGAGGCGCTTATCGACCGCACTTGCGAATCGCGTGCCGAAATACACAATAGTCCGGGACACTTCTCCATCGCATCTGTTATTTATTATTCAGCCAATAAACGGCGTGCTGTCGCGCGTTAAATCATTGGTATGACGCGCGGCAGTGCAGCCGGCGTAATCCGATCCAATTTTTGATCGGGTTATCGGGCTCGGAATAAAGAGGACGTAAAAAAGCATTAATCGATATTTAATTATATGCGTGGCGGCGAGCGCAGCGTGCCGTTACGAGAAGGGTCAATGGAGCAGTTGCGAGAACGGCACAATAACTAGAGTAGACACGCTGAAGGAGAACAGCGACGACACTTGCGAGAAGACGCGGCTGATGGGCAAGAAGTGCAAATCCGAGACAAACACGAGGAAGAGCGCCAAAGGTACGCCAGGTTTTACTAAGTTCGATTGAATGATAAGGAAATGTGTAGGGTAAAGGGAGATTCAAAAGGAAAATGTTTTTATTAAATTGCAACACTTTTTCCAGTGTGAAGAATGGAAAATGGGAATATAATGCAGTTTATTTGACTAATTTTTTTCGTTTTAAAAACAAATTATTTATATTATTTTTAAAGAGACTGGTAAGTGGAAATACAATCTTCATTTCTTTCAGACAATTACTATAATTTTTTGTAGCTAACATAGTTAAAGAACCTCTTTAATAATCTGAACTATAAACTACTACAAACTGTTTGTTTACTATTTATATATAAAAATATGTAAAAAAACGCAATTTTCAAAATGCTTCTGCGAATTGCGAATTTCCATCATTTTTAACTTGCCAGTCCCCTTACAAATGAATCTGTAAAATTACAGATTACATCTAAAAAATTTGACAGATTTCATTGTGGAATTACATTGGAACTGCTTCTGGAATTTTACAAAGTCCGTTCCTCAGTGATTGTTTGGTATTGCAAGTTGTTAAAGAAAACTAATAAACGAGTCGGTTAACGTGAAACAGAAGTTTCGCATTGCGAACAGGATAATGCGAAAGGAGAATTAATTCCCTTTTACAGGCGGAAGAAATCGTTTTAGCGCGGGTTTTTGGTAACGAGTTGAGCGAGCGAAATTCGCGACCGTTCGAAAAAGCGGTTCTTTGAGCAAATGTGACTGAAACGGTTAAATAAGGTTACACGGGTGTTGCTCCTGGGAAAAGTAAGGAAAATCAATTTAACGTGAAATATGAAAGTAAAAATGTATCCCTTTTAATTAACATGTGTTTTTCAGTTGAAGGGGATCGAATTTTTTGAAGATTAAATAGTCCTCTTGAAATGTGATGGAGAATTGCGTTTTCGAAATTTTATCGAGCCGAATTACATATCAGCGTTACGGGTAATCGAGAGCGATTTCATTTAAAGGGATGGAGGAATTATTGTGAAAGGTCTGCTCTGGGTGTTTACACTTGTTAGACATTTGCAAAATGAGACTTTGTGGAGCGAAGAATTGTGCGCAAACAAACTCGGTGGTACGTTTTTTCATCGGAAATACGTGTGGAAATAGAGATACTCTAACTGTGTGTGGGTTGCGTTTCAGGAGTTTAATGAAAAAAGGCTATGTATATAAATTAGCTAATTTTTTTAATTGTAATTGCATTTACATTTAAATTTTTCATTTTATTGCCCTAGTAAAAAAAATCTAAAAACCATCTCAATGAGATCGCCTTTGATCAGGTTTAGATAGTTTTCTGACCAGATTTTGATCAAAACATTATCATTTACGATGTCTTTCGGATTATTTTTTACCCCGGTGGTATACCTTTCGTACTATGTATATCAGGTTGCTATGCAACTAAGTTTAATGTTACTTTTTGCTTACATCTTAACTTAATACATAAATGAATGGTCTCGATGACATTGCAAGCTATCTCGACAAATTATGTAGTAAGTAAGTTCGTAAATGACAGATTATTAAGGACACATTTTTTGCAAATCATAAATGCTAAGCTATGTTAAATATAAGGTCAGGAGTGATATTATCCGAAACTGAACTCAACATTTCGAAATGGCCTATAAATTTAACGTTATTTGTATAAATAATATTTTATTACGAAACAGGTAAATTACGAAATGCAAACACGTTCTTGGCGCAATTAGTAAAATTGCCACTATTAATTCGACGCAAATTCAACACATTATCTGCCACCATTAAAATCATGATTACTTAATTACACATTAATACCGTACATCGATATTTCCAACGCTTTTTATTGGAGCTTTAAATGCACGCAGAGTTAACCGCGATGAAAAAATGTTAATGTTAAATTCATTGAATTTCATTATTATTCTCGCAAAATATTGCTCAATATAAATAGCACAACAAAAATAACAGGTGACCAGTTAAATTCATTATTTAGTTTATATTATGTTTGAAATATAACCAATAATAATAATGATCATATCTATAATTAAATGTAACTTTAAAATCAAACCAACATTTAATTGGAATGATTACGATTTTTTATTACATCATGCATTAATTTGTTATGAATAAGTGGCATTCGAAATATATTGGCATAATCAAGTGTCTCATATTTGATTGTGGATTATAAATGTGTAGTTTAATATAATAGTAAAATAGTAGTGGTCTTTTTATTCCTAAAACTAAGGCAAGTTTCGTCTCAAGTCGACTATATTTTCTATTTAGTATTGTAACAAATATATACCATTGTAGAGTTTATTTCTACAATGGTATATATTTGTTCAATTAAAATACATTAAAAAAGAGTATACTATGATTAAATAGGACAACAATCAATTGATTAGCTATGGAAAAAAATCCACTTAACTGTGACAATTGTTGATCGATGTCACAATGATTGGCAAATGAAAAACAATTACAGTCAAATAAAATGGTGACGTTTTCATTTGTTTGAATAATTAAACTGTAAATTTGATTAAGGCCAACTGTTTAACAAGTTTCAGTCGATTTCGCGTGAAATGTTACGGCCAATTATTCGCGACTGATGGAAGTGAATTTGTGAACGCTCCCGATACCCTTTGGCTGCTGTTATGCACTTTTTTACAAGTCTAAAGTTAAATAAATTCAATTGACAGCAGTCTGACCGGCGAAAGCAATTGCTATCGAAAAAACGGTTTAATTGTTATTCGATACTACTTTTTCGATGTCACTTGAAAGTCATTTTGCTCGCAATACGCTTCCCGCTGGTCGATCGGTTTTACTAACAAAACAGTGCCAATAAAAACAACACTCAATAAAAAAGTAATATTTAAATATCTGTGGCTTTGGAATATTCGAATTTCAAACAGCATTTTTCCATAAAATTTAATTAGCACCGAATTCTCCGTAACTTACATTAACCCTGTCGACAGTTTGGCAAACGTCTCCTCATCAATTGTCTAATTATTTAATTTCAACTTTCAACAGTATAACTCGAACAAATCGCCACCCGACTTTTAACGATTCCCACGAGTCATTCCCAAAATGCCTTTTAATTAGGTTTCGCGAAATTATTACGTTTAAAAACAAAAAGCAGAATTTCCTACTTCAACCATCCATCATCAAGAAATCAGTATTCAGCTCTTCTCTCGATCTCTGTTTCTCAAAATCGAAAATCCAAAAGCTCACCTCGTTACCAGAATCCACACACCGAAACAAGCATATGACATCTTACTCGACCTAAAACGTTCAACCTCTGGAACTCCGCGAACAGTTCGTATTCTCGGTCTCGTTTACCATAATTCGTAGATAAATTGAACGATAACATTTGCTCCGCGGACGTACTCCAGTTAGTCATTTCGCGCTTAATCTCGGCGAAAATCTCGGGCGCTCGATTGCCCGGAATGCTTTGACAATTTCCCCCTCGAACTCGAAACAAAAGGCACTCGTCTTCCGCGGTGAACGAGCCGCCGGAGCGATCGGCGGAAAAAGCGTCCGAAACGTCGGACTTATCGGGGCAAAATCGTCGCTCCGAGGCACGACGAGCATCGACCTTACGAAAGTAGTGAATGACCCGTTTCAAGATCAAGATCCCGGCCGCTTGGTGCACTGCCAAAACATAATCGCGCTATGATCTGTTTCAGGCGACCGATCGAACAAGAAATCCGGCAAGCAGTAATAAGATTCCCCGAGTGCGAAGGGAAGGCGACGACGGCACGCGACGAGCAAACCACGTTTCGTTACGGCACTTTTTGCGGCCGTTGATTTATTCTCTCTCACTCGCAATCTCTCTATCTCTTTCTCTCTCTCTATCTCTCGGTGTATTATAATTTTGTTTCCATTGCTGTCCAAGTATTACGGTTGTTTGACGCTGACGATGAAGGAAGGAGAGGAGCGGCGAGGAACAGCAAGGAGCAGCGAGGAAGCCAATCTCGATCCTGATCCGACGAATTTCTTTGACCATTGACAGCATATCGGCATTTTTTATAACCGTTCGTAGAGCGCGACTGTAACCGCGGCATTATCGATTCATTCGACCCGTCAGATAGCATTTAGGGATCCAAGTTACGTGTTTTCGGTCTCGATTATTGTGTACCGATTGCGATTGGAATTGTACCAGGAGCCTCCAGGCCGAGTCGATTTCGCGCGGCAACGAAAGATCGGCAATGGTTTTGCCAGAAATCGGTAAAAAATCGGTAAAAATCGGTAAAAATCGGTAGAAATGATCCGAATCTCAACTGTCGCCAGTCGCCATCGTTTCCCAAAGATCGGGGATCCTTTTGGCGGGAAGCTTGCCGATCGCCGGACCCCGCGGACCGATCGTCCTGTACTTAGCAGCTCGTATTCGATGATTCGGACGATCCGCGACTCATTTAACCGCCACCGAAATTCGCGTCGCAACGAAACGATCGGGATCGGTGCGACGTCCGTCATGGGACAATTCCGATTGCGACGACGAGCGCTGTCCATAACGACTATAATATCAATGATGACAATGATAATAATAATATAACGGTAACGATAACGATGATAATAACGACGACGGTAGGTTAAGGGCGGAGGTTGTGGTTTGGGATGAAGCGTGTGGGAGCGAACCGATTTGTTCATCGACTTATTTCCTCTTCGAGAACACACATACCGACAATGTACAACGGAGGAGCACAAAAGACTGATCAAAACGACATGATGGCATTTGTATTGTTGTGTCTGTATTTCCATAAATGTTAATCGTGTCAGAAGTTACTCAAACGAATGACGACGAAACAAGTCGAACGGATGCGAGCGCAAGTGTGATGTCGGGCGGGCGGAAGGGGCAGGGGAGGAGCAGCTTTGGAGACCGTCGTATCCCGTTGTATCCCGTTTCTCCGGATTCTTTCGAATATTCGCGGGCTGAAATAATGCTGTTTGTTGTAGTCCACATGAATGTAGCATCCCCTTTGAGACGACACGCCAAGTCACGAAACACGATAGCACAGTGAATCGTTATCGCGGACATGTCGCTGAGCAGAAGAATCAAACGTAAAATAATCAAATCATCGGGTGCGACACGGCATTGTTCTTTTGAGCTGATCACGCGCACCGCCTTTCCTTCGTTTCGTGGCTTTCCGCTTAGGAGACCGCAAACGAATCTGAACTACAGAGAGACAAGTATATGGATTTTCAAAATATCGTTTTGGAACAAAATGAAAAATGTTAGCAGAACAGTTTAAGACAAATCTTTTACATTCAAAACGATTTTCAAATGAATTTCTCAATGTATTTCGTATAAGAAATATGTGTGAAAATGCTGTTTTTTTGTTCATTTTATATATTTTTATGATCAATGATATAATTTAATTCGGAGTACAATATCAAAGAGTTTATTTAGAAAATGATCTCAATTCTGATATTATCTTATTTCATCTCAATGTCATATAATCCAAGTATTATCATTAGAGTTAAGTATACCATTTTTGATACTTGTTTCTCAAAGTAGCAACGTTTAGGATGCACGCGCGTGTTGGCGGACTATTTTCACCGACGACACGCTTTGCTCGGACACTTGTTTGTCGATTCGACTGATCCGACTGGTTCATTTCGTTGAACCCTGATGACTAGGTTTTCAAACAAAAAAAGAAAAGAATTATGCAAATATAGTCCGCAGTGGTAATTCGGACAAATGTGTTCGCTCGCGGGGTTGATAAGAAACTTTTCGCGCAAATTTGGTGGAAAAAGTTGCGCAAAAGGCGGCCGGAGGTTTGCGTAATTTTGCCTGTAAATACCGGTCATTAGGGGAGAGAGAAAAAGTTGAAATTCCGTTGCCACTAACTTTGTGTAAATACGTTGCATTGGGTCCTGTGTATCGTTTGACAAGCGAGAGTCAGATTCCGACCCAGCGTAATCTCAAAATGACAATGATGCAAGGCTCTAGCACTGACGATGAAGCAAAATACAGATTACTCTAAAATACTGATAAAATGGTGCATTTTACGAATTATCTATAAATATATGCGATACTGCGTTGTAGACGTCGTACACTGTAAGCGTGCGAAAGGCCTCGAGCGTCTCGAGTGTGTTGTCGGGTTAGAGGCGGAAGATATTCACGGATTAGAGGTAAATTACTTCAAACTTGAATCACATTATTTGACAGTATGATGACTGTCATGGCAATATAATTATCTTATTTTTCCTCAGTTGCATCAATGTTTAAATTATAAATACAAAATGAGAAATTACTTTAGAATTACGTTAAATAAACTTCTAATTTTCCTTTAAATCAAACTACCGATCTCTGAAAGTCCAGACTAAAATCTACACCAGTAGTTCTCTAACGTACACTCAGAAAAATAATTTGTTGAAGAAGATTTAATAAATCCTTATTATGTGGTTTAAATAAGTACCTTCATTTGCTACAAAATATATATTTATTTGCTATTAATATTTATTTATCCCAAATAAATCATTAGTTTGGTACCATTTCAAATAAATTATTCAGTTATGATATATAGAATTTATTTGGAACTAATACATTATTTTTCTGAGTAATTTTCAGTATTAAAATCCACTCAGTTTTCTCAAGATTTTTTCAGCCAAGAGTGCAACCCGGCGGCTTATTTTCGTCGATATCCGGGTGCCTTTGAGGATCGCTCGTTGGCGCGTGTGTCGGCATCATTCGGGGCGATTATGAACGCGAAGATCGTAGTCGGGGCAACGCGCTCGAGACACTCGACCGGTTCGAACGAACTGAAAATAGTAGTCGAGCGTCAATTACATGGCGAGTTAACACACAGATTATAGACATATATGCTTAATTAAACAGCGGCGCGTAATTGCAGTGATCGCGAAAGCCGATGAAGTTGGTTTTAACCCTCCGTGGTGTAATTATTCGGCTCGAGCGTTTGCTTAAAAGAATTGTTCCGCAATTTCATGCTCAAAACTGCTGCCTGCTTGTAATCACGATAATCGGTATCGGCTCCGCCGAGGAGTGAAATCCGCGCGTGTCAGTTGACGTGGAAGCGCAGTACTGACGGCACAATTTAACCGGCTTTTTCGCGCTTAACACGAATCAAAATCAAAATTGAATTATTGCGTCCTTGCGCGCGAAGAGAAATAGTTGCTCGGTTCAATCAAAAGATAAAAATGTCATTTCTGAAATTGGGATAAGTGGAAGACGTTTTCCTTTTAGTGCTTCAGACGCTCTTTTAAAAATAATCAAAAGGATTCGGTTTTTCTTTATAAGAGTCCCGTTTGATATTTATTCGAAAAGAATTCGTTTGATTCAAAGAAAACATCTTTTGTAGAAAATAAATTGGATTCAAAATGGTTTCGGTTTTGAGACAAAGGACATTTCTTGTCTACCAAATTCTTTTCATCCAAAACGGCCTGTTTTGAGGAAAAAGGAATCGCTTTTCGGTTCAAATTTCAATCATTTTTAAAACAAAATTATTTATTTTAAAACAATACATAAGAATGAAAGATATTTTTTGTCAGAAAAAAAAATTTCTCATTGCCCCGACCTTCACATCTGAAGGTGGTGCGAAAATGCAATCTTCCACTCGTGGATAATAGAGCTACATTGGAAAAAGGAATTCTTATCTGGTTGAAGCCAATCAGATATATTTCAGCCGAAACAGTATGTATATTGAACTTCACAAATGCTTCTCTCCGCACGATCGAGCGTATCATGCGAGACTGCTTGCTCCTTCGACGCACTTTTGCGAACCAGAGGCGTACAAATCGAATCAAAGCAAGGAAGTCAACGCACGCAGATCAATTTCACGTCGCATCATTACTCAGGCATAGGCGGACATATGTTAAGACTTCCTTTCTCGCTGCAAGCGCCGTCAGGATGAACGTTCCGATAACTTTATCTGCAAGATGGCGCGGCTGTATATTGATATTAGACACACGATACTCTCCTCGTACTTTCCACGTATAAATCCACGCGTATCTAACGGACATCAATACTCGCTGTATCAACGTGTAACCCCGAGACAAAGCAGCGCGTTCTTAGCGTCACAGCGACGCAGTTCCCACTCCGGGTTTCTTTCTCGTTAACGACAATTGGGAGCACCGAGACAATACGCGGTCGTTTTCGACGTCACAAGCCGAACGCACGAAATCAAACGTCACGTTCTCGCGGCGGCCTTTTCGCCGCGGAAATCGCGAACAATCAAAATAGCTCCGTTTCCCGATTAATTTGCGCGCGAATCAAACGGAACCGACCGGACACGTTACGCGAGAGGCGAAACTTTTCGCGATCTCGACGAAATGACAAAAAAGAAAAGAGTCGCGATCGCGAAGGGTCACGCGCGAAAATGTATCTTGTTGTTATATATATAAATATATATATACATACTAATATATAAACGGACATATATGAATATACAAATATATATTTTTTACGTTCGCATATAATCTGCCAGATAAATTTTGGTCCACCGGATTTGAAGCCGTTGCAATTCGCATAATCGAGCACGCACTCTGACTTCGGTAAATATTAGTGAGAATCAAAAACGATCAATCAACGTGTGCAAAAACTGACGGGTCTCATTTATCGGGAAGGAAATCGCAGGCGAATGTGGAGATTGAAAATCAGGGACGCAGGGAGACTTGTTGTTGTTATTATTATCATCGTCGTTATCGCGACCAGGCGCGTTTTGTTGCGGTTATCATTATGATTGCAGCACAAGTGGCAAAACCGGACCCTTAATTTTAAGTAGGCTTGGATGTTTGAAACTTGGATGTTGGTTTGATTTCTTCGTGTACAACACATTTGTATAATATATCTACGTATATATGAAACCAAACGTGTAACCGTTACACATGTAATAAAAACCCAATGTTGTCAATAAAATACAAAGTTATGTACTGTATGCTTATTAATGGAACACTTCACTGCGTTTATCTGCCGAGTCGACAATTTTGCATCGTTCGACGCTCATCATTATCAAATAAAGTTACTGTTCTGGCAATATCCACGTGAAATCATTGACCCGATTCCACGTCGAATGTTTGAGTCGTGCGAAAAGCTCCGAAAGGAGATCGGCGGATTTGTCATTCGCGAGAGTGGTGGAAGTAATTTAATTTTTGGGAACAATTGAGTCGGTAACGGAGAATTTCACGATGTTGAGTGTAGGTAGCGGCGCCATCAAGTTTTACGAGGCCATTGCGACGTTTCGGGAAATGGCAAGGAGTAATGTAGGCGAAATAGCTTCATGATGGTTATGGGTGTGTGTTACAGATGGCGCAGGAAGATCGCAGAAGAAGATAAAAATATCCGAGAAGAGCATTATGATGGTACCGTAATTAAATGAAGTAGTTTGGGAATGAAGATGATTTGCTAAAATTGCTAATTAGTTTATAACTTATTTGTTTCTTTAATTGCTTTGCATTTGCAGTTACCATAGACTACTAATCGTAAATATTTTTGTTTGTTAATAACGAGATACTATAAGCTGTGAAAAGCGAAAGTAAAGACCCAAACAACACTTTTATTTTTTTATTAAGATATTATATCTCAAGAATAAAGTACTTCTAAGTAATCTTCTTGTCAAGTTTACTATCTCATCGTGTATGAAGTTCTCTATTTGTAGACGCGTTCTCGGAAACAAACCTTTGAAATAAAAACTATTACACTCTTCTATATAAGGTAAGAAATTTCGTTTTATAAATGTTGCGCGCATGCGCTCTTTTGTACAATACATTACTATACATATATCCTAGATAAGAGATTCCATGAGAGCTATGTGCGCGATCTCTGATCTGCACATATAACTACAATAGCCGATCCCTTCCTTATCGACTTTTTGAGTCTAACTTATATACATTACCTACCTTTTGTAAATCTAGTAGAAACCTACAATGAACAACTGCAAAACTTCACTACAACTCTTATCATACTTCAACCAATTTGGCTCTGGAAAACGGAATCAAAAACAAAATTAGGTTAATAACTGAGAAACTTAAACCGTTTTCATGTATTTCTTTTTATTGCCGTCGTTTATACATCGAAAAACGCTCATAGTTGTTCTGCTTCTTAAAAATCTGTCTTTTAAACGATATACATATATATATAATTCTTTCCCTACATTACATATAACTTCATAAATGTGATCTTTAATCCATAAACTTTTATCAAATAATATATTTATATATGTATTTATACGTGAAGTACCAGAACGCAACCAATAATCAGATCTTGATAGAGATTTACAAAAAAAACGATTATAACACACAGTCACCGGTGGCACCGGTGCCTTTAGCCGTATCTGGGGCAAAATAACCACGTGCCGTTTCCAATCAGTATTTTTGCTCCGCTGCCCATTGTGACGTACGACGCTAAAAGTGTTACCACGGCCTATCCTGCACGATTAAGGTATGTGCCAACGTTCCAATAAAATATGAAACTAACAAAATCAAGATACGCTGTATGGCTTAACTACGTTGATTACAACTATCCATTCGCAACTGAAATACGATCGGCGAGATCGCGTGCTACGCTGCGTTTACTCGTTTGCCCTTCGCGTATCGAGTTATCTAAACCTTAAACTACCAAATATCTCGTCAAGTTCAACCCCAATGTCTGTCGTTTGTTCAGTGGCAATCCATTTGACTGGACGACCCGCTGTTTCCACGTGTTCGATACATTGTAAAAACGAGCGTTCACATTTCAGTATCAAAATTAAAAATCTTGTTAGAATTTCGAAGAATTATTTTAACGGTAAAAAAGGTACAATTCTCAAAATTCAAAATTCGTTTATACTACAAAAGTGTCTTTTCCCAGACACTTTCCAAAAAAGACAAAAATCCACCTTACAATGAGACCTCTTCACGAAAAAAATAATGCCGATAAGATAATTCACGAAAAAATAATTTTAGTGTAGAAAGGATTTTCAAAAAGTGATTTTAATGTTAAAAATTAACATTCAGAATCATGTTTTCATTGCAGAATTTTACCGGAAATATTGAATTTCAAAAAGACCAAATTACTTCCAATACTTCTAAATGGTTTACAATAAAAAAACCCTCGTTTTTGCAACTTCGAACCCGAGATCGGGTGCAATTTGACGCACTGCACGACTTTGTCCGCAGTGTTTCGCGCAATTTCGCACAGTGCTCGAGATCATGGAACTGTAACGGTATCAGCGTTAAGTGGCCGAAATGAGATTCCGAAAGATCGCGACGCAGATTCAACTGATCTTGTCCGATTCGAACCGTTCATTCCCATGAACTTCCGATCGGCCGATATGCCGAAAACTGCGACGCGAATACGATCGACCTAATCGCATAATTTCATTTAGTAGCGCTCCGCGGCTGATAGACACTGGGACGAATTCGAAACACAGCAAGTATTTCCACGTGAACTCGATATCGGCGCAAAGTCGTATGGCGAACTACGGAGAGACGCGAGATTGATTGCTGTTTGATTGGATGCTGTTTTCGAGAGTCTCCCGGCTTTTGTTAAATAAGGTTCCGCGACGTTAAGTATTTGGATGTCTCGCGTCGTCGCTTGCTGTGTGAACGAAATTACAGACGTGAATGTCTCTCGCACGGGGCAACCCGGGATCGCCTTGTCGCGGCTTTGGAAGAGAATTCGAGAGGTACGGCGACCGGAAGCGTTGTAAGAAAATATTTGCGCGAGGACACGGCCACCTCGGGTCGCCCTGGACATGTAATAATATACATCTATTATATATATATTCGTATAAATATATATATTTGTATATGTCGATATATCTATATATGTATCTCTATATATCTATATAAATTTGTATCCGTTAACATAAGTATTCCTAACTCGACGATTAATTTGCAGCAAAACTCGACATAATAACAAATCAATGATCACTTTGTTCAAGACTCGATAGCCGAATTAAATTGTGTTGTCGCAAGCCATAATACCAACACACACACAATCGAAAACGAAACAACGATTTCTCTCGAAATTTTTGCTTTTTGGCTTTTGCGAGTTGCATTGCGAGAAGGCCGTTGGATGATTAGTGAAAGCGTGGTCGGAAAAGGAAAAATAAAAAAAATGAAAACTGAATCAAGGATGAAATTGCGGCTCGGCTCTTCGTGTATTGGCACCTTGACTGAATGTCCGGCACAGTCAATCGTATAGCTGTCGAACAGCGAGTTAAATAAAAGACGGCGACGATCGAGTGGACGACCGACGACACTCGGGGAAACAATATTCGTCGAAAGGTTCGCGAAAAAGGAAAAAGTAGTTATAATCATGATAGTGGTAAGAGTAAAACGCTGGAGGAAGTGCGAGAACATGGATAACATTTACAAAATGTTGACTGGCGCTGGTCAAATCAGTCCCCACGATATTGTTTTGCGAAGCCCCTAAGCATAAACAAAAGTACTCTGATATTTACGCAACGTCTAACACTCGATCTTCAACAGGGTTACAAAAATAGATTGTTTTCGTATCTCGGTAAAGTACCGCAAACTATTTTCCACGAGCTTAAATTAATCTCGTCTGAGGGCGAGGGTGCATAGGGTGTCTCGAGAACGTCTCCCGGATTGCAACAATTTATACGTCGATGCACGTAACATTTCCTCAACAACTGAAACCGACAGTCACCTCAACGTTTTGATAAAATAAAATCAAAAAATAACACCGGTACATTTCATTGGCGATCCCACCACATTTCAAGTGGTCAGAAACATTAAAACGTATTTTTTGCGATATTGCACGAGAGACTTGGATTATTTTCAATTTTTTAATTTAAAAACGAAGAATCTCAGATTCTCGTTCAATTCGACGTCGTTTGACAAATAGGACAAATCTTCCCAAATTCGAATAAGCCCCTACGAGTTGCTCTCTCGAACTAAGAGTAAGTTCAGTTTGACTAAAATTTACCTCTTATTCCGAGAAAACGACTCGTCCGAGTGACCTTTCGGTAATTCTCATTTAGGAAAAAATGGCTCCACTGCCGACCACTCAAAATTCCTCCCAAACCGAAATGCCAAAATTGGGATCGACGAAACGACACCCGTTACACCCCGCCTTCAACCTACGTACCTACTAGGTTTAATTGCACTTAATTATGAAAAGTTCCCAAGGATGACCGTCGACGACCGTTCGAACAGGATGAGAGTGCCTTGAGCGATGGTTTGATAATCGTCCAGCAACGTCGGGCCTCCTTTTCGCATCGGCTCAGCCTCAGCCCCTCAGTGACAACCGAGAAGCCTGTGCCCCGAACCCCCTCCCACCCCCCTCGTCGCGGTCACGCGCACCAGTCGACGAAATACATCAGTCTCCGGAACGCTCCGTTCGGATGGATACATCGTAAGTACTGCGGAATACCCGAAACGAGGACAAAAGAACCGAACAAAAACATGATAATAACGACCAAACTCGTAATCACGCTTGTCGTCTAATCTCGATTAGACTAGTTTCGTTGCTTTACCTGGAATATCACTCGAGAGCAATGGACAGTTGAACGTCTTTTCTTCGTGACGTCACTGGCGCAACAGCTCGTTCAACGTTCCCTCAACGTTATCTCAACGTTCCATAACAGCGATCTAACGAACGAAGAACAGGGTTGCGCCAGCGACGCCTCGCCAAAAGAGATCCTCGGTAAAACGTGTAGCGGGCCGAAATTGGTAAACAAAAACAGCAGTTTGACGGGTAGAATAAATAAACAAAAAGAGAAGGAGAAAGAGAGGAAGAAGAACAAAAATGTCGCGCGTGATTGGTCGATTAGGGCGTTGGTTTGAGTTTGAGGATGGATGTAAATTTGAGACCTACGATTCGTACAGGGCTGGCGACGCGGACGGCGAAGGTCTGTCGAAGGCCTCGTAGGAGGTTGGCGAACCGATCGTACGCGCGGATGCTGTCCAAAGTCCAGGTGTTAGCACGAGTGGGGCGAGTAGATTCCATTGTTAGCACTCCAAGCCTACAGGCCATGGGCAACCAGGGTTAACAAGAAAGAAAAGAAAAAACAGTTTGTTAGTAATTCGATGATGATCGTCGTTCGCTTTTTTTAATTACCATTATTACAACAACAGTCTTATTATTGATCGAACGTCAGCTGAATGGACACGAGAGACGAATGCCTGTTACCTGACTAAGCAATGCCGCTTTGACAAGCCGGCGAACGGTGGAACCAACAGTGATTTTGGAGTTTCAGATTTCGCGAGGAAGAAAGGTGGTTTAGTTCTTTGCATCTTTGCGTTAAAATAATGAATGAGTTCTTCGACCTTGGAAGGTTAGAAGGTCTTCTAGAATTGTCTTCCACCTTTGTTCCCACTCCAATTAGCAGATTAATAAATACAAATGTTGGAAGAGGGTTCCATCGTTCGCGCGAAAATGGTTCGAATTAGAATTCAGTGGTTCGTTGTTAATCTGTCATCGAAAATCGATGAGTAAGAAATGCAAAAGTCCTCGAGAAGCACACAACGTGTTACTTATATCGTTTGGTTACGTGTTATTATGTTATTGACTGTCCGCGAAGTGTCGCACGTGCATATTGACCAGACGGTCCGTTGTATTAATTACTATTGCGTTAGGCTGAGAGAAGCTGCGCTGTCCGACGTGAATTCTTCGATTCGAGCCACGAAGGTCGGAGCCAAGTCGCCGGGACTTTGGCTTCGGCCGGTGGACACACGCGCAAACGCACACATACGCAGAAGCAGCATTGCTCGGTGCACATCATTCAGTTGACGTCGGAGAAAAGTATGAATCGACAATAGTAATTGATTAGTCTGAAGCATTCGACCGTGTCGAACTGAACCGAGGTAAAAATTGTATGAGCTTGTGAGAGAGTCGTCGCAGACACGAGTATCGATGACAGTTACGTCGTTGAGTCGAGTGATTTGGTTATTCCGCTACTTGTCACACTGATCAAATTTGAACGTGGCTCATGTGTACCCTCCCCGCACATAGGACAAAGTTATGTATAGACTTTGAGAGGAAACTTGAGTTAGGGATAAGCGATGCATTCTGATGGTAAACCTTTGTTTGGACAATCGTGTTCCGCGACGCGGACTCGTCGGGGTTAGTGTTAATCCGCGAACTTGAAATGACCAGGAACAGAGAGAATGATTAATTGTTGAACAAAGGTTAAAAGTGCATGGCTTATCAGTCGGTATTTACAGTGACGTTTGATTATTCATTACGGTTATGCCGAAATTTGGCTGTCAGAGAGACGGGTGATTACCGATTGTGTGCGAGAGATAGAGATAGAGATAGAGATCACGGTTCGACTCCGGGTGACGTTCCATTGGCTACGATCTGTTTTTATAACTGGTAATTTTTTTAAGTAGCTTGCACGGGTGTGCACCTGCCACCACACCACGATATTAGAGTCAGCGAGTGACAACGGCACTCGGGGTACCGATCATACATTTAGCGCATACGGTTATTGCGTCTATTCAAGCTTGGACCAATTTCTCGGATGGTCGTGGGTGACTCGAGAAACTTGTTGAACCAATCTCCAGTTAGAACTCAGGCATGTGAAAGCAAAGACTACTGTTGATCTTCGTTCGAACGTCAGTCAGGTTCTTGGAATAGCTGAGGAAGCTATTAGTATATTGATCCCATATATATACATTTACGTAGAAGTTAAAATACTAATTTAAATTTAGTTACTTTACTTTTTAAATGCAATATTATTAAAAAATATAATTATTATTTGTTTAATCAAACATCATCCTCAAACCTTTCAGTGAATAGAAACTGATTGAATGAGAGTTACCCACTTAGTTAATCTCGTGGGATCATCTAAATCACAACATGTAACTGAACTAAAAATCTTCATTACCCAACCATTAATACCCATACCAATGATCTGTTATTTAAAATGTATAACTGTTCTCAAATAAAACAAACTCAACCTACAATTATCCCAGAATAAAAGCAACATTTTTTCCCCAGGTTACTACTCTTACAGGATTATCCATATTCTATCCCCACACCTAACCAAGTTCACACAATGAACTCCATTGAACCACTTCTCATACAAATGTCTCTATTCAATCACAGCCTCTGATCGCTAAAAGGTTTAGCTCCATGGTTGAACAGGTTTCCCGAAGTCCGACAACAACCTTGACCTGAATCGTTGATTAATTGGTTGTTAATAAAAAGTGCACAAGTGTGCGTACACGGCGCCCAGTCGTGTGAATATCCATGTGCATATGCAATTACACATATTATTGAATTATTACAAAATTATTCGAGTGATTAATCAGTGTCCCTGGAGCAAGCGGGTGTGTGTCAGAGGCTTATGAGGAGTTACGCGCGTGCCACGTTGGACAGAACTGAGACGTTCCGATCGGACGTTGCGCGCGTTTTCATCCGATCGCGGTTACTCGCGACGTAACAGTTAGTGTCAACTTGGCCATGTGGAGCATTATTGTTAGTCGAATATATATAAAGATGATGCTACTGTGCGTTCATGACAGATGGATGAAATTTGCTGCTCTTTTATCATTGTCCGCGAGAAAAAAAGTCAATGTTAGTCTTGGGACAAGGCAGCCTCGTTGCGCTCCGGAATTCCACGTCGCATTAACCTTCGCGTTGCCACCCCCGCATCATCTAGCCTCAAATCCAAGAAAACTCGATCTATTTCATATAAATATTTATTTCCATGTATAATCATCATATATTTATATATAATATATATAGTAATAATAATCATCGTAATAATCATAATAATAATAATTGTAATTGTAGTATAATCATTATAGTAATCATAATAATAATCAGCGTGATATAGTCGCGATATATATCAACATATATATATGCGCGAGTCTAGAATACAATGTACAACGTTCGAAATGGAAGGTGTGTGTATAACTGTTCCACAGGCACAAGTTGCCAAAAGACGACTGACAAAATGCAAACGACAATGGTATCTCAACAAAGACAAATTTCGTTTAATCGTTTAGCTTTGTTCTCTTTGTTCCGTTTAACGTCCTGGAAAACGTTCGTCACTCTGCCATCGACAGAAGCACCGTATCGTTTGCTTCGGCACAAACATCACACTGCCCCTATCCTCGGGTGTGTTGCGATCAAAGTACGCGTTCCCGTCCCGTCAGTCCTCGGAACCTTGCGTGGTTGGGGAGGTGCGCACCCGACCCGCATCGCGCGCCTCAAATCCTCTAGTCTGATACCTCGTTCGTCTACTCTTGCTTTGCATTTCGACCTAAGGGCGGGGAGTTACGCCAAGCTTAAGACGAGCTGTCTCGTCTGCCGATTGGGGGGCGCGGAATGATCCAATGGTCTGTTGCGGCGGAAAACAGACAGGGAAGAAAGACAGATCGAGAAACGGGGAGAAAGGACGTTCTTCAAAGTTTCAGATTTGCCACGTTTGGGTCATGGTGTTCAAGGGCCGACTCGGTCCTTGTTGGGGCGCTGCTGATCAGTGACGTACTGTGCATACTTACTAAAACTTTGGACTAGGGGCAACTGTGTCGCTCGTGTACAGTGTTTCAAGAACAAACGTTTGTCAGACACGGCGTCAGGTACATCATTGCTCGAGATATAAAGAATATAAATAAATCCGAGAGAGGGCGCGCACCGTTCCGCCGGGCCGCCGACCGCTCGCCAGCGCCACCTGGTGTTCGTTGCGGACGCAACGGTCGACGGCCCGAGCCACACTGGCGACATCTTCCGGGAAGTTGCAAGTTGGGTCGCGCAGTGTGCACGGTGGCGCCAGTAATAAATAAATAAAAGAAGAGAAGGTAGAGAGGAGTGTTTGCGATAATGAATAAGTGGTGTGCAAAACTAACCTGAAGGCGCGACTGTCCTCTCGTAGTAAATTCACGAGAGAGCGCCGGCCCTTTGATAAGGGTGTTCTCGGACCTGACCCAGGTGCCTACGCTGCTTGGCGGCGACCGCCGCACCTATCGTCAACATTTAAAACGTGTCCATTAGTCAAACGTGCTAGCGTGTCGTTTCTTCAGTACCAAGGTGCCACGAGGATCAACTATCTACTAACGTACAGCGCCGCCGCGTTCGCTCATTGACGAGCGCTGATTGGAGGTCAATGGTGCACTCATAGCAGACCCATGTGACATTGCTAGAAGTCAATTTTTGAAATGTATTGTACTGAATTTATGAGGCAGAAATGGAGATTATAAAAAAATTAGTTTCTAGATTCTGAAAGTGATTTGTTGAAGATTTTCTAGCAAAGTTACGCCTGCAGTCAGTGCACCTTGAACGCAACACGGCGACTCCTTTTATTATTCTCTAACGTCAGATGGCGCTACGCATCTTCAACGTCGGCGCAGCGTCAATTGCTTAAACGTATCGGTCCATTCGACGACATGAGCTGCCGACTCGTGCGCACGTTACATCTACTAATATGGCGCCACCTGACCGCAATTGCCATGGACTGATTCGATTAGACTAAGGACCTTTAGACCGAACATTTGGTACACGATGCGCTTGCGCACGAGTCGTTTGGCTGCAGGCCTCGAACGATAGATATATTTGTATATATATATTATATATCAAAAATATGTACATATTGGTGTCGAAAAATATGCAATTCAAATGTCGCGTCTCACTCGATTATGGCTACGATTTGCTATGTGTACTCTGAAGTGAGATAGAGAGAGAAGTTCGACGGACAGGCGCAATAAAACGAGACAAACGTAAACGTAACAACGTGTCCAGCTACCTCGCACATTCGCAATCACGATGAGTATTCGTATAATGCGTACTTTGTTCATAAATACGTGGTCGTTGCGCCTAAGTCTAGAGCTGGGTAGCGACTAAGTTCACTTATAAAAATAAAATTAAAATAACCGTACAAAATAATATAAAATGTACACGTAATTCGTCTATTTCCGTATAATATAAAACTCGAAGTCCGCACGTTCGGAGTCGACGTCATCTTACTGTAGTCCTTTCTTGGTTACATCGGGTTACTTTTGCACTTGGTTTCTGGCCCCGGCTGGGACTCCGAAGGTCCGGTCTTCGAGGACCTTAAACGACTACAAGTATACGCTAGAACCATCAGTCCTGACAACACTTTGTTTGTTTTGGTCCCTGGGTTTCCTCGCTTATAAATGTCCTACGCACGTTACTTATCCTAGTTGTATCACCAGCCGTTCATGAATAGAAAAACCTCGTTTGTCGAACGCGAATCGATCGTTACGGAAAGCTGCTTTCGAAGGCTCGGCAGCCGCTGAATCTTGACAATTTGTTTCTAATGCTCAGATCCATCCTACCCCTACTGACTCGACAAACATAGGTCACATCCTGTGACCTCGATTGTCATCATTCAGCAGCCACCACGAAGGACTGTTAGCTACAATGAAAAACAACGAATTATACAGGATGAGTAAGTATCGTAGGAGAAAGACGATGACTCGAGTTAGTCGTGGTTTTAGTCGTTTTAATGTCAACCAACCCTAGGGATAGTTCTGGATTCTAGTGGTACTTGACTGTGTCATTTGAAGATGAAATTTACACGCGACCAGAGCGATACGCCGAGAGCTCGCGCGCAACAACAACAACAACAACAAATCAGAAAGAACGAAAGAATTGAAAAGAAATGCAAACGACTGCGGTAAATTGCGAAACGAAAAACCATCACCGGATAAGGTCGCGCGGGATTAGACAGAGGGCGCCTCGCCTCTCTTGAGACCGCGGTCGCGCAATCGCGAAACGAAAGAAAGTATAAAAAAATGTCTTACTAGACGTACAACCTAACGAATATCATCGGTAAACTCTTCTTTTTTTTGTATTTACGTCCCTTCGAATCTTACGATCCAATAAGGTATCATTTTCCTTACAATGGAAGAACAAAAGCTAGTAACCTAACAATCACTAATACGATTTCAATAAATATGTGTTGTATATATATTATAACAAACGTGTATCTCTTTTCTCTTATGTATAATATATAATATAATAATAATAATAATAATAATAATAATAATAATAATAATAATAATATAATATCATAATATAATAATAATGTAAAATAGGCGTCAATTTACGCTCATATATAAATTTCTTTATAAAACAAATACAACAATGAATGGCCTTCGATTATTGCATTGAGTGATGCACGGATAGTGCGTTGAAAAGCTGCGAACTGCCTCGGAATAACTGTAATACGCGTGAAATCAACGACATGGCGTCACCATTAAATAATACAACGGACTCCATTGACGAAACTGCTAATGTCGTGACGTACACGAAATCCCTGACCCGCACGAACTGTTCAACAGTTTGATACTGCGTTAGCCGGAAACGGGCGCCACGCGGGCCTGCATTTTGCCGGCAGATGGCGCGCCGCGAAGCCACCCACCCCCGACGACAATACTGTAAATAAGCTTGCGTTTCTTGCAAAAGAGTACGAACCATCTCCTCAACGAAACGTTCAAATTGGCCGACAACAACGAAAAAATTTGTCCCCGATTCCCCCCTCCCCCTTTAAAGCTGATTCGCTCGGTATATTGCACTCCTGGTGAGATTCGAATTAACGCCGTGATCCAAAG